>VYZW01011227.1:72699-116994 GCA_013401315.1 Balaeniceps rex
TGTATGTTCGCCAATAAACTTCATGTCCCAGAAAAAAAAAAAAAAACAAACAACAGCTCCCACACCAGCCCATTTTGGGAGTCTTTCCTTACCCAGGTTGTATTCTGGGCATGAACTGGATAAACTCAATCAATGCAAAAAAGGCTCATTGATGTCAAATAGATGGTTCCTAGTCCCAGATGTGTCATGCTCAGTTAGTGAATAACAGAGTGTCAAATAAAGCAATAAATCTTCTTACTTGCTGACTGCTGTGCAGGGCTGCCATGCGAAGACGCTCACACGCTCACTAATTCTGTGTGATGAGTGAGGCTGGCTGCATACCCGTCATTTCCAGAGGCCAGCAGAGAGGTGCAAACATATTGAGTTGGGACAAGTGCTGGATCAGTGTCCCTTTTCCCACACCTTGAGGCCATTGTTGGAAATCTGACAGCAATATGTCATGGAAACACTGTCAATTTTAAGCTTGATTTCAGCAAGGCTGTTCACAGTGCAAGGTGGTGACTAGAGCAGGAAGAAATGGTGCAGATGGGCTGTATATTTGCTAAATAATTGACGTTGTTCTCACTTCTTAGCAGGTATTCATGCTGGGGGACACTCTGGTGTGCTCTGGGCAGAGGGTACCAACAGATGGGGCTCAGGGAGGAACTCCAGCATGGACCGCACTGAGTCCTTCACCCATGTTCTGGATGAACCATACTGAAAGAAAAATGAACTCAGTATTTGGGGCGAACCAATCTTTGAGGTCTGTGTTGAACCCCTGGATAAGAAAGCTGAGGCAGCCTAAAGGGGTGATAGGTATTGATAGACCTGTGGCAGAAGCCACTGATTCACTCCAGACAAAAAGCTGACAAAAAGGTTTCTGGGCAAAAGCACGAGAGCAAGGAGCCTTTCAGTGGGAAGGCAAAAGCAAGGGATCAAACCTCAACAGATTCTTGCACAGCCCGTGAGTCTTAAAATATTTGTTATTGCTGCCATGTGTTGATGATCTCCAGTTGATAGTGGCCTGCCTGGATTCAGACCACTGTAAACTTCTGTTATCCAAATTCCAAGACATGTTGTGTTAGGACTGTGAATGGAGAGACTTCAAAGAAACCTTCTTACGTCATACAAGGACGCTGGGTGTCATAGCTGGAACGCATTAAAAAATTAGCCCTTAACCCTTTCTAGTGTAATATGTAAGCAAATGTTCATGTAGATAAACCAGTATGAGGCACCATCAAGAACCAAAACCTGAGTATTAACAATTTCTGTTTATGCTTCAGCCCTTTGTGGCAGTGGGGTTTGCCTGTGTCCATGCCTGTGTATGGTAGCTGATTCCATGTCTTTCACTGAAGACATGGAATGTCTTCATGTCTGACTTGCCTCACATTACACTTTGCTCCTCTATTCAGTTTGGGTGAATTATGCTGCACACTTGCCATCACCCCTTTTTTTGTTGTCCATGCCCTGGGTCAATTTAACCTTTGGGTGTACTTGAGAAAAGAAGCAGTGCTGGAGGCAGAGAAGAAACATATTTTTTAAATTTACTTGAGTTGGTCAACACCTAATGCTTCTGGGGACCCAAAATTACCGCTGGCATGAAGCCCTTGGAAATGAATGCTGTCATTTAACGGGGAATAACCAGGCTGCCCAGAACCACTGTCTGGTCAAGGATTGCACAAGGATTTTGCTTTGAAATAGTTACATTAGCCTCCATTCAGAAAAGCCCTTGAGTCCATGCATCATTTTAAAGCTTTATTTTAAAAACTACTCCAACAGGACTTCAGTGCATGCACCTAAACCGGAGCAGAAGAGGAAACCCCACTGCCAGGAAGGGCTGTGGACAACTGCACCCTTTGGCCAGCACCAGCAGCAATGGAGAGCTTGGGCAGCCTGCTGGTCACTTGTGATGTGTCTGGTAGATTGTGGGTGGGTTTCTGTTGTTAGTGGTAGCAGAAGGAGAAGAGAGGCAACAAGACAACAGTGCAAGACTTAGGCTTATCCCTCGGAAGTGTTTGCAACTTGGCTATCTGTCTGGGAAGTGGGTTTGGATTTGGGGTTCACTTCTTTCTGTTTCAGGACAGTTACACCTGGCAAAGGTGTTCTGGACAAAGCAAGATGACTTCCTTCAACTGTCTTACCTCTACCTTAATTTTTCTCTAAGATTAGTCTCACTGTAAACAGTTCTTCAAGTCTCCAGGGGGCTGTACAGGTAGCAGTCCCACTTCTGTGAGGTGAGCAAGTGCGTCGCTGTTATTACAGCCCTGATGCAAACATTAAGGTGTATAAACACAGCTTTTGTTTAAGCATGTCACTAAGTACGTTGCCTCCAGAAAGTTAGGTGTATGCAGAATCAGGATCTCTGCCCATAAAAGTGAAAGGGATAGTCAAAGGGGACGGGGAACACAGTCAGGGGGCAAAGCAGAAACAGAAATCTCAGTCTCTCTCTCCTGAACCACAGACCAAACCACTCTGCCTCCTTTTTGAGATATTTTGTTTCCTGTCTATCACTTAACATGGAAAATCTGGTACTATTTCACCTTACTGAAAATAAAGGGTATGTTTTGTAAATTCTGTAGCAGATCCTTTTCTTTCCTCCCCTAACTCTAATATCCAGTCACTTTAAAGGATGTAAAGGGGGAAAAATAGAGGGAAAAATGAGGAAGTGCAGCAAAGGCTTTGATTTGTCTGTGGCATAAAACTGGATTATAATGTCATTTGCTAACTGACAGATCATTTAGTGTCCTGGAAGAGTCTGTTTTCACACTGCTGAAGCTCTCACAGGGGAATTCTGTGTGGGCTCCTTATTGTCAGAGCTATTTTTCACCCAATTTGTTTCCAAATGATGTCTAACCTGAGGTCTTCCCACTGAGAGGGCTTTAAGCAATGATTAATGAGAAGTGTTTTGCCAGACCCACCTGGGGAATGGCCCATCTGCGAACTCAGGTAAGATGGAGCTGCCTACAAGGCATTGGCTTGTGAATGGCAGGCAGCTTCCCGTGGCTTGAGGCATAGCTCACAGCAAAGGCAAGGTGTTCACTGTTTGCGTCTCAGTGATTCATAAAAGGACCGGAGATAAATGTCACTCACTCTATCATTAATGTCTAGTTTGAAGAAACAATCTCCCTCTCCGGGGACTGATCTCCTTCCTGTTCCATATTCAATTATATTATGCATTCAGCATATGTACAGCACCTACGTGGGATACATTTGAAGTGGCCTAAGATCGCCAGCCGTGCTAAGTCTGTTTAAAGGTGGCAAGTTAAAGCAGGCACGTTTTCACATGGCCACCTGGCTCTCAAATACTTGCCTGTTTGAGCTATGAGCTCTCGTCCCTTCCTTCCAGTGGTGGCTCTGCGTGCAGCTACATACTCACCTATATCGGCTGCGTGGTAAAGCAAGTGTGAAAACTGTGATTTTTAGTCTATATTCATTTTGGCAATTGGGCAGTTTTGTTCTGCCAGAAAATCCAGTTATGCCTGACCTCCAAAATGGAGATCTTTTCAGACTCGAGCCTCTTAGTTACGTGTAGGTGGGACAACCTTATCTTTTACTTTCCTGAGAGACTTCTCACGTGCATAACACTGCTAATAGTAAACATGAATTTCTTGGTAGCTGCCTAAAACAATCATTAAAATGCTCACATAAAAGTTAAGAAGCCCTGAAAATTTGGTTTCTCTCTGTATTTATGAGGCTGAAATCTGAGCATATTTCTTACAGAATAATTTCCCTCCCCTGATTTATGTGGAAGCTCCAGGCTCAGCCATCATCTGGAAATACATTCCTATACAGTCTGTGCCATTTAAATGCAGCATCCTACTGTCCCGTCTGTCAAGACCAAAACATAATGGGTCCAACTGTCTATGAATAAAACAGATTGTTTGTAGGGAATATTTATTGCCGATAAAGAGCAAGAGTTTATATTGGCAAAAGCCGTCCTTCTTGTAAATAGCTAGAGGCTCCCGACATCCCCTGACTTTCAGTGGTGTTTATTCTGTTGAATGTGGATCCAAAACATTTCTCACTCACGGCTTGGCAAGATGAGTTTGACAACGGTTTTCTAACCAACTGTTGTGACACCGGCAGTGCATTTTGCCTGAAATTTCACCTGCAAAGCAATCTCCCACTTTCTTTAACTACTTCTCTTGCCAGCAACATGTTTACCATGATTTAGATGTCTATTATACGCATGAACGACTTGTCTACTTAATTTCATCAAAAAAATGAACCCTCATAAGTGGCACAGATGCTGGTATGATGGTAATCAAATTAGTTTTTGGACAGGTTTATGGCCACTTGCTGTCAGTTAAGCTCTCTTTGGCTATCTTCACTCCTAATACAGTTTTGATGGTGATTAATGGCTCCATTAATACACTGTTTGTGCTGTGATAGACACCACATTATGGTCTTGTTTGCTGACCACAGCTGATCATGTATTTTTGTAAACTCAGTTCTGAAGAAAATATTAGTCATATTTAGTATGTCACCATCACGTATTGCCATGCAGAGGTCACACGGAGAGACCTTGCTCTTATGCCCTCCTCACCACAGATGAGCTTCTGTGCTGCTAAGAGAGGCAGAAGCCCCATGAAGAATGTGCTTGGATTAAATGTTCATCAAGGTTCCTCATGCTGGGAACATGCCAAGGATCTCGCTACAATGATTTTTCCTGGCTAGGCTGCCATGCTACTTGTCCTCCTTTTCTCTCTTGCATCCTTCCAACTTAATTTCTGTGTCTTGAGATCCAGGAAAGATGGGTGGGGTTTTTCGTTGTTTGGTTGTTTGGGTTTTTTTTCCCCTTTTCTAGACCTCTCTCTGCTCATTTTAACATTCTCCTCTCAATTCTCTCCCTTTCACAGGCTTTTCTGAGCTGTCCACAATCAACAAGTGAGTCTAGTCAAACCATTTTCGACTCATTTTCATCCATTGCCACTCTACCACTAACTCCATGGAAACAGGGTAGAAACTGATATTTCCTTTGGAGGACATAACGTAATAAGTTGATGGCCACATTAGTGATGGACAAATTATAGCTGGAAGGAGACCATGGGAGGTAAAAAGTGCCACTGAATTTCCCACAATGCATGCTGGGACTCAGTGCAAGAGCAATGTCTGGGTGAACTTCTGATATTAAAAAAGCTGTAGCTATTTTTTAACCTAAGTGTCATTGTGAAGCTGACTTTATTTGGGAATGGTGCTGTAGACCTTGGCATTTTGCCATCCACCCTCACCTCCCTGCGTACCCACAGAAGCACACACATATATTCTCAGACTATTCGCTTGCAAATGAAATACTGGAAGGCACTGGAACAAGCCTGCAAGTTCCTTTTTATTAGTCAGTGAGGAACAGGAAGAAAATGATGACCCTGGAAAGAGGCAAATGGACATATTAGAGAAATTTGCACTGATTTTTTAAAGTAGTTGAAGAAATATGGGGGCTTTGTTCTGGTTTGTTTTCCTCCAGTAATTAAGCTTAGTTTCTTTCTAGCCATATTTGATTTTTATGTTCATCTGTGCACTCGCCTAAACCCCACCCACTTGCTCCTCTGCAAATATTTATTATGCAAATGGTTTGTTTTGAATTGGGTCATCTGAGCAGATGCCCATTTCTGCGTAACTGTTCTTTAGGAAAATTGTAGACTAGCTGGGTAACATATTATTGAACTAGTTAAATAGTTATGATTGGTGTTGAATTGCTATAAATACTCCATGTAGAATTCTGGTTTCCAGTGGTGATGTTTAGACTTTTTCTGCCTACAGTTGGTTCTAACTGTATCCCTCTATCAGGCCAGCACCCATGATTCTCCAGCCCTTTCTCTGGAAGCAATGGCTCTCCCCACTTTCTTTAAATCAAATAAATTTTCTGTAATATCCCTTCAGATAGGCCACCAGGGTCCCACTGGCTGCTAAAATTGTTTTGAACTTTTATTGACTTTATCTTCTGACAACGAAAATCTGTATTAAAAGCTGTTACTAAATTTCCCTCCTTCTACCAAGTCTGAATCCTCTCTGGCCCACCTTAAAACAAATGCTTCATTTCCTGATCCTTTCCAGTCTCCTGATGAGTCCAGGAGAAAAAAAAATGAACAATTTGAGAACATCTATGCTTGGAAGAGGCAGAATCGAGGGGTGAGAAGGGACAGCTTCCGCAGTGCAGCCATCTGGATAGGGCAGAGCAAAAGCTCAAGATAAGACAGTCAAGAAGGGAGAAATACTAAAGTCATGTAGAGATGACTCATTTCAAT
Source organism: Balaeniceps rex (assembly GCA_013401315.1). Lineage (NCBI taxonomy): Eukaryota > Metazoa > Chordata > Aves > Pelecaniformes > Balaenicipitidae > Balaeniceps > Balaeniceps rex. The sequence goes on from VYZW01011227.1 coordinate 78,924, forward strand.
CGTTCATCTTAAAGGTAACCTAAGAGCTTATTAAATGAGGGCAGATCATTTGCATACACTCACACAGATCAGCATATACTCAAATATGTGTACACATGCATACACACACACATGCTTGTGCACATACATATTTACATGTAAACATACACAACTTTTACTAGGCAATTACCTCATGGACTTCCTTGGCCATTCTGTCACCTTATTCTGTCTTCCTTTATTCAGGATGTTTTTGCTAAGTTAGTCATGTACTTCCTCATTTTTTTCTAAACACTACGTCAAATCATACCTCCAGAAAATATCCTCCAGTTTGTCTGATACAGCACTGTTATGAATCAGATGAAATAACCAGAAGCCAAAGTTATTTCACAGGCTGTCCTTCATTATCCTGCTATGTTGGTGGCTCTCCCCATTTAGCACCTGCCATGCATACAGGTCACAGACCTATTGTGAGACCTTGGCATTATTTCTTAACTTGTTTGTAAGAAAGTGAAAAGAGATCTTGTTCTTCCTCACTGCAATGAGGCACTTTCCTTCCCTTGGCCCTATAATAGATATTATCAGTGTGTTGTAAAATCACTTATTTTGCATAAGAACAAAAATTTTTCAGTCTATTTGAATCTCAGCTATGACAATCAGTGCCTCTTCAGTGAAGTAATACATATTGTTATATTGCTTGAGAGTTAAATCTGAACAGGCCATATGTGAATGAATGTAACAGGAAAAAAGCTTTTGTGACATTTTAAGTGATTGAATACAACCAACAGTTAACCATTTCTGAATAATTCCCTTTGGGTTACATCCTGAATATAACAAATAACAAAAACGCCTATAGTTCAGAATTCACGGTTTCTGTGTGAATGTGTAAGTGAGCTTACCTTACTTTACCTGAATAGAATATTTCTTGGTCACTATATTTACCTCTTCTCTTAGCTTTTCAGTGGAGAATTTACTATGTGTATATATATGTACATATACACACATATAATGCAGACATGGATGCACACAGATGTTTAAAAATATGTTTACATGTTTCTACACATAAACGCCTTCATAAAAACATCAGTAAACTCATATTTGATGATGACTTTTGTCACCCCATATAATGAGACTGGCTGATGGGACAGAATATTCCAGTATAATCTGATATTTAAGAATTTTTTGATACTTAAAATGTAGGTAAAACTACACATAGATGTACCCATGTTTATGGGTAGTTATACACATATCTGGAGAAAAAAAATCTGATTGCTTCTTGCCACACACTCATATAATACCCCCATCTACCTTGGATGTCCAAGGCAATGGTATAAAAAATCCCTGGCACTGATGTCTTTGCCAAAACCTGGTGAGAAGGTTTACATGAAGCAGTTGAGAATCTGCCTTATAGCGTTCTGTTTTACACATACACATGTGCATACACATACAAGATAACTTTGTGGAAAGGGGTTTTTTAGGGCTATTTTAGCAGAATGGGATGAGTAAAAAATCAATCAACGAATCACATCAGATCAGAACCAACTGTGGGTGTTTTGAGTCCACACAGAAAATGCTGCTTCTCTCTGAAGACACCAAAAGCCAGTGGGCTCATTGCGTGCAGCTGTGCTGGAGCCTGGCATTGCTGGTGGTGTGCACCAGCTATCCCCTTGCTGGCTTTATTGGTGAGGTCGGCAAAGAGAGACAGCCTACTGCAGGTGCCGGAGATGCTCCATCTGAACCTAGCCTGGCATCTCCACCCGATGCAGCACCCACATTCGTGGTCTCACCATGGGAGGCTCCCAGATTCATGCAATGGAAGATGAAAAAGAAGCATTAGATGGTTTAGTTTGACCCCTACCCCCAGGCCCTCATATTTCACCCAGTTGTTCTTCTACTGAACCGAATGACTGTGTATGAGCCAAGCACAGCTTGTGTTTGGCTATCGCTTGGTCGTTATCCAATGTCACAGAGGGCCACTAAAAATTTAAGAGACTGAAATCTTCTTGTTTAGGCTACAGATCAGCATGGGGAAACAGGCAACACTAGGCATCCAGATTACCACTGGAGGCTTGCACTTCAAACCCAGGCCTTCCTGAGCATGCACAAGGGCCAACAAATACATACAGGAAAAACCTCACAAGCTCTTTGAAGGGTGCATTTCAATACTGAAGGAAAGGGGTATAATAGGTGAGCACGCTATGAATGTGTCAACTAATTCATTTAAAGACTGGTCAATTTTTCCCAGTAAAACAGCTTTTCAATGGAAAACCATTGTTTTTGACTAAATGTTTATGAAAAGTGTTTTCTTTCCCTACAGTATGTCTATTTTTTAGCAATACCTTTCACATGAACACAGACTATTTTTTTGGCCCAAAGTACTCAGTTTCCCAAAGGAAAAGAAATAGAAATCAATTCTATGAGATTCATTGAATAAATTATTTATACTAAGTTATTTTATTAACATTGGTCTTTCCTCCACCTTGAACTACGGGAACTACACAGAGTCCCTTTACAAGCAGAATAATTCAGTAATCCTTTTGACATCCCAGTGCATTTGCCATTATCCTGCTACACAGTTTGGTCGCCGTTTTGTAGAATGGAAGAGATAGAAAATATCATGACATAACCCCCTTTCTCTCCTTTCTTGCATCCTAACTCCAGTGTTTGCTGGAGGCTGCTCCAGTATCCTGATATCATTTTAGCCCCTGAGATGCACTGCTGTGCTGCGTTAGTTTCTTAGTTGTACTCATCTTCATCGTTCAGGAAATCCTTCATCTCACTGAAGTTTCTAGCCCACCAGCTCAGTGTGAGATCAGCAGGCTTCACGAAATGGTGTGGTTCACAAGATTTCACAAGGGGTAGTGGGGACACATTCAGTCTGTTTGCCGGGCACTCTGCTACCACCTGATCCAGAGGAGGGGTGCAGCTCTACTGCTGACTTCGACGCAGGCTGGAAATAGCACCCCTAGGATGGGGCACCGATTTCGGCTTCTGCTCGAGAACAAGACGCGGCTAGTCCATGGCTATGAACATTATGGAAAGATAGGTCTGCAGCGCTCTCTGCTTCATTTCTGCACATTCATGGGCAGGTTCTTCTCTGCAGCACTAACAAGGTTTTCTTGTTCTGGCAGGGGGGAAAAAACATTATTATAAGTCTTCAGAAGTCAAGAATAACCTTGGAAGAGTTAATGCACTGTCTTATCTACTGGGGGAGGGTGGTGATATTGTGTGTGGCCATTTCAAACCACTTTTTTGGATTGCACCAAAGTAAAATCATTTTCTATGATGAACCACGTTGTAAATGGATGGTGGGGCTGGGGGGGAGGTGGGAGAGAGGGGAATCAAATTACATTTGGAAACAAAAGCTTTAACTTCTGGCACCTAGACAATTAGTTTTAGCTTCTTCTGTTGTTGGTCCTCGTGGTTTCATCTGTAATATGTATGGTGATTGTTTGCAGCCTGGCAACAGCGTGAAGTTGCGTGGGGGAGGGAAAACTCTAGCCCTTGTTAGCTGGGATCCAAACTTCAAAGGCTTTGGGGACATTGAGCAGACAGGTTTCAGCCGCCGTTAAGGCAGACATGCGAACAAAAGGGCTCCTTCCATTGCTGTGGAGCAGGGGTGACTTTTTGGCCCATTTTTGTTGTTGTTTTAATTTTGTCGGGGGCGGGGGGGAGGAAAGCTCCTGGCACCGGGGACGATGCTTTCTGCCCATGACTGCGTGCCCTTCTCCTTTCCGCGTCAGAAGCAGATATGGGCATTTATGGCCCCATAAATCACGGGCTAAGCCATACATGAGCAGCTGGTACATGTGCTAATAACTATAATTATTAATCATGTCGATTTCACACCCTTCAAATTTCCGCGCAGGGCTTTCTGCCGGAGAGGCAGCCCTGGCGCCTTGAGCTGCTTATGGTATGAAAATATGATGAGCTGATGGTCTTTGATGATTGTCCTATGACAGTATTGATCTCCCTACAATTGGGTTTGTGGGGTATCGCTACCCAACAAAAGTGGCTCTCCTCGCCTCCTGGTATATATCATTGTCACACATGCCCCATTGTTATGGAGGGGAGTGAATTACTTTCAGTATTCGTCCCAGTCTTTAGCTACTAGGTCACCATTATTCTAGCCTTATGTCAGTGTGGGGACATTTACTTTGATGTTTTCTTTTGTATCTTTCTTAGGGTGAAAGCATTTGGCTATATAGAGCTGCTCAAAAAAAAAAAAAAAAAGAAGAAAAAAAGTCAGCGGTTCAGGTTGGGGTGCCTGGTGGGAGCCAGGGAAATATTCCTCCTCGCGGGCGCAGGCGTCCGACCTCTCCAGTCCTCGGTGCTGGCTGCCTTTGCCGCTGAGGACTTCGCCCAGCAGCAGCCCGAGCATCACGTCCAGCCCAGCTCGGGCCCTGCCTGGTGACTCTTCAGCCACCGAAGATGAGAGAAACTGAAGCAATCTTCCTCCAGCCTCACCACCACGGTGTATGCTTTCCACCGCAGGGCTTTTTCCTTGCTAGCACTTCGCTGTCTAGCAGAAGCGCAGCCAGCGAGATGCGGCAATACAGCAGGAACAGCTTTATAGGTGACATTGCTGGAGGACTGAAAATAGTGGTAACAACAATAACCTCCCTTACAGCAAAATAACCCTTTCGAGGCCAGTGGGAGCACCTCTCAGGCTAATCTGCATGTTAACGTGACACCGTGGTGGCCAATCGTCTCCCACTGGCCTGAACAAGGGCATGGGACTCTCCCCACTTGTTCCGAAATCTGCACGGCCCCCATCGGGCAGCTTCTAAATTGCTCCTGCTGTCTTTACAGCTGCTCTGTTCCAGTGACCCCCAGAAGGGCCCGGGGATTGTCAGGAGAAATTTCTATTAATCAACCCCAAACAGACTGTTACAATTTCACACTTTTTCTCCCGTCATTTCACACATTTAATGAATTTCAGGGTCTGCTACTTTCAAAACAGTTACACTCAAGGCCACAAAAATTAATTAATAATAATGTACAAAAATAAAATGCCGAAGAAAACAAACAACCCCCCCCAGCTGACAGCAGCAGGACAAGGAGTACCCCTTCCCAAAGCGTTACCGAAACAGACCCGGAGAGGGGCTGAAGGGGAGTGCGGTGCAATTCAGGCAGCAGATTCCTGCCTCCTCTGGGCCTGATCCTGCCCTGTTTTTATCAAGAGGAATTTTGTGTTTGACATCACTGTGAACTAAATAGGCCAGGAGTCAGTTAGGGACAAAACCCATAAACCTTATTTGCTTCAGGGCTGACGCCCACTTGCAATTACCCAGGATTAAAAGGCAGCCCGCTATGTCAAAGGGCCGCATGATCCCACAGCTGGTTACTGTAAGATCATTTGCTCTTTTCCCTGCGGGCATAAACACATCGTGGTCGCTGGTCATCGGGGGTGCCAGAGACTGGACCACAAGTCTCACCTCCTAGTCCATCACCTTCACTCCATTCAGTGATGCTTGAGTCCGCTGCAGGCTCCAGAAACCTTCTCACTCCTGAGCTGACTAAGCCAATTCAGATTTGGACTAGGCAAGAGTCCAGCTTGCTTTCTGATTCTCTTCTATTTGTGCATGGCAGGGCCAGGATGCCAGAAGTGGAACACAGATTGGGACTTCGTGCAAACAGAACCCACCAGGCTTGTTCACAAACTGGGCACTGGGCAATGAGTTGCCTCCATTCTCAGGTACCTTTGCTGAGGAGGGAGGTGGTGGCTGGGGAAGGAGGAAAGCAATGCGAAAGCATGGGAGGTTTTCACAGGCGTGGCTGATTTGCGCTTGTTGAGCATGAAGTTACAGATGTATTTGTACCCTGAGGCTGAATTTTACAATCCTTATGTTCTGCCTTGGGTGTACTACACAGGCCAGTGACCTCCATCTGCAGGTCTCCAAATCTACGTAAAGGTTACCTTTACAAAGGTTGTTGGAGATGCCAAGGAAGTGATCTGAGCACTCATCCCTCTGGACTGAGGACAGGAAAAGCACCTTCCCTGACTTTGACAACTTCTCTAGCCATACGAGGCATAACACTCTTGAGCTCTGCCTGTGACAATTTGTACCTCTTCTGTTTCCCTTTTCCCCATTCAAGTCTAACGCAGTGCAGGAAAGAAACAGCAGAAAGGAATATTAACAGTTAACCACAAAAATAGAGTCATCTAGGTTAAAGAGCAGGATAAACCAGTCAAACCTCTGACAATTAAGATTATAATGCCTCTTATTGGACATCCATTAGCAACTGCAGCCCCCCAACATCACTATCTACGTGCCCACATGGTCCGTCCCCACAGTCTCTGCTTGCTGCTCTCCCCATGCTATGCGGGCGGACACTACTCATTGCATCCTAGACACTGCAAGGGAAACAAGCACATAGGGCTGGGTGGCCATGCTTAGTGTAGGATGTGATATCCCTAAGCCATCATTTATTGCTGCAGATTATCAAATTTACCGTGTTCTTTACCATGTTATTTAGGATGCAAATGGCCTTGAGAGCTAACCAGTGCAACCTGTGTAGTAAAGTCTCAGCACGACATACTTGGCAGATATGAGCAAAGCGAGGGTCTCTGAGCCCATCTGGAACCGCTGGATCCACCTCATCAGCGAGATGGCATGCAAGGGTACAGCTCAGGTCGAGGGATGCAGACCAGCAATGAGAGGAAACTGTTCCTGCCCAAGGGGAACTGGGCACTAGCAGGATTATATTTTGCGTCGTGTTGGTTTGGGGGATTTTATACTCATCTGTGAAGCAACCAGTGTTAGGTACCTTAGACTCTACCCAGTACCTCTGAATTTCTGCAGGTATGCTACGAACTAGAAATGGGCAGGTAATGGTTTTCCATGGTGGAGATACATCCTTTTTGAGATTTCTCATATTTCTAGCAGGGCACCATTTCTGACTCTTGCTTGGAAAAAGTGGGCATCCCTCTCAAGAATCCAGCCCTTCACTGAGCAGTGTCCTGTCAGGGGCTGGAGTCAACAGAGGCTTAAATCCCTGCTCTGAATCAGTCTCTCCCATTGCAGCCAATTGGTCTCACACCTGGATTATTGCCCCATTCATGCTCTAGTTCCTCTGTGCTTCCGACAATCTGACAAAGGAACTTTCATGGTCACTGTAACCCCTTCATTAGAAGTTTGTCATGTGCTAAATCTGTGTTTTCCAATATTAATCCTGAGCTCACATTTGTTTTACCTTAACTGGATGATTTGCCATCTCCTAATTCTTGGCATATTGGCCCGACAATCTCTGTAAGGACCCTTCTCAAATGCAGCAGATTCATCTATAGATCAAACACATTGCTTTACAAGGAGAAAGACTTCTCTTGGTCATCCATCGTTATCCTTTCATGCCTCTACACAGGTACCCTTTATTTTTCTCCTCTGCATGATAGCTGTCTCTACCAGAGACTGGGTGGCCATGTCGAAACTAGTAACTATGGTCAGAGTGTAGGCTCAGGCACCATCCCATAGTCACCCCCACCAGGTAGTAGTTAGTACCTGCCTCAGCAAAGCTCTGAGTCAGGCAGTGCTTTCCTAGGCAATGCCACTGTTTGGAGGATGGTATGAAGCGTGGATTGTCCCTGGAGGGTGTTGTGGACTAGGTCATGCAGGTTTGGGGAGAAGAGAGTTTAGTCATATGGACATAAGCCTCATTGTGCAACTTAATCTTGGAGCCAGAAAGCACAGTGATGTTCCGTTTTATTTAGTATAGATTACACCTGCAGCCCTCATTATAAGCATATCCTGTGTCTCCTGCATGTAAACAACCTAAAATTCAGTTTCAATCTTGAGAGTCATAGCAATTGCCCAAATATTCGATGTCTCAGATAAATTGTTCCACCTAGAGTTTACCAGATTAGTCTTGTTTCCTCTTGTCTAGTCTATCTTCTTGTTTCAGATAGAAGGCAATATGGATACCCCCCAGACAGCAATTCACCCCCGCCCTGAGATATACTCTAACTAGACAGAACAAGGGACCCTTTGGCAGTCCCCTGACAGACAAAGAACAGATGAGGTCCTGGCGATGAGCTAAGAGCACAACCCAAATATCTGCACAGCTCAAGTTAGCTAAGATCAGCATCTCCCCTTCAGTGCGCATCCTGCTCAGCCTGATAGACACCCTCTTCTACACCACCCCCACATTCCTTAAATTCCTGTCACAGGCCAAGGTGGTGGAGGCCTTTGCTTTGTGTCTCTCTCTGAGTTTCATCATCACATTCAGGCCAGTACCCCCACTCCTGCCCTCCCCGGGCATTCACTTTCATTTCTGAATATCCCAATTATCTTTGTGCTTGCTGATTACTAGTTGTGCCATAAGTGACTCTTTTTAGAAGGATGCTTGGTACCCTCGACTAAATTACTTCTGAAATGTGATGTTGAGGGATGGAAGAGGCTAAGGTTACAATAGCCTGAAGTTAAGATAGTCATCCTAGTTGGTATTCATATAGGCAGTGGAGAAAGTCAGAGCTCTCTGGAGGGCTAGATAATGGTTCTCAGAGTGCCTAAAATTAGACTTAGTACATTTGGGTGCTTTTGAACATTTATCCAAGATACAGTGAAACCCCATTCGCTGAACATAACTTTATTGCCAATGTCTGTAGCAAAAATGCCCCATGGTTTAATCTGGCAGTTGGTTTCTTGAATAGAAAAGGCGTTTATACATTATTCTTGCATGGATGACAGTATTCCTGGAATGCATTAAAGGTTTACCTAGTGGTCTTTATCTCACGGTCTGCAGTCCCCTTCACACTCCCACCACCCAGGATTTCTGATGCTGGTGTCTCTGGGCTGCCACATACAGCAAGTGGGGATTCAGATTTCTCTGGCAGAAAACTGTGAGCACTGCATTTGCACCGGTGGTCTGCCTCGTCCTCTCCCCTGGCAGCTTCCCTTCCAGGCTGAGTGATTAAAATGAGTTTATCTGCTGTACTTCTGCCAAAGGTCCTCGGTGCCGTGTTACAGACGAGTGGCGTTGACTGTGAGGTGCCAGTGTTTAATATGTGACACAGGTTGGACTAAATTTTTGTATCAGGATTCTTTTTTGTCTTTTTTTTTTTTTTTTTTAAATCCCTTATGTGAAAATGGAAATTAGTACATACAGTTTTGGTCTGTGTATGAGAGAGAAATTTCTGAGTTGTAACTACTTAGTTTGAGGACTTTCAGTTCTTGGCTCTTAGGCTTTTCCTATTCCCACACTGCTTTTTTGCCTTCTGCCTCTCACTCTCCTCCATTCTCCTCATTTTTTCTAATACACGTGGTGATGTGAGGAGAAAAAACAAAAGGAGGAAAACATGGAAAAGAAAAGGGTGGGGAGAAAAATAAAGCCAAGATTTTGAAACGCGCTCTTTGTCAGGCTTCTGCTGTACATTTTTAAGAAGTTGAAACCTCCTGAGTTTCAGAAACCCCCCAGCCTCTTTCATTAGCTTTGGCGAGGCGGATCAAGGTGCTTGTGCATGACAAGGGTCACTGTTTGCCACCCTCCACTTCCACAGTGGCTGTTTAGGCTCCTCACTAGCACTCACCTGTGCACTATCCCAGCAGTGACAGTCACAGCAGCAACGTTGCTCTGCTCTCACTTCTGCCCTCCTAAATCTACTTCTTCATTTTCACTGTACAAATAAACAGAGAGGGGAATTAGACCGCAACCATTCTCTGGTTCTGGAGGCTTTCCACCTTCCCCAAAACAACCCAGTCAGCTCTGCTTGCCTGGAAACACAGTTTCAGAAATGTTTGCAAGGGAGCTGATGCTCACAAGCCGGCGGTGTCGTTTTTATTTGCCCACTGCTTCTGCGGGGTAGGAGACAACAAAACGCCGGGAGAAGGAGCGGGACGGGTTTCCCGGGGGCTGGCTGGCCCCAGGGTGCAGTAGGTGTATATAATGCCATTCAAGCGATTCAGGCCAAGAGGGTGCGGCGGACGGGCAAGGCTGCTCCCTTTGAAGATGCTTCTGTCGGGCTGGAAATACAGGAGAAAAGCACAGCTTCTTTCAGCTGTCCCCTTTTGTGTGCTTTCCCATACGAAACTATGTTGCCACCGCTGCTCTGCACTTTGTTATTATGACAGGAAAAAATGAATTTCTAATGAGGTATCTGTGCCAGCTGCAAGCACCTTGTGGATCTCTGTGGCCCAGGAGCTTTGTCAGCCGCTCCTTGCTAAATGCTAACCAGCCTGGGGGAGGACAAGACTGTCAAAGCACAGCTCCCATGAAAAACCCTTTTCTGTACAAATCCAAACAAACGGAAACACCCCAGTTCCCCTAATAAGCTATGCTGCGGCATGTCCTCATTTCACAGTGATCGACTCCGGGGACAGAAAGGGCTCGGGGAGGCTTTGACAATGTGCAAGGAGCTCTGATTTTTAAAGGCAAGGAATGGTACATTTAAAATTGATTAATACCCTCTGATTCCCAGAAGGCTTTTCATATGCAACACAGGAAATGTTTTGCTCAGCCCCTAAAATGCAGCTGCATCTCCCAAGGCCCGTGTCAGCTTTCAGGAAAGCCACAGTAACACAACCGCTTCGGAAAAGTCATGGAGAGAGGGTACCACGTCCACCCTCTGTTTCAAGCTGCTGGGCAGGCTGAGGGAGCTCGGGGCTGTTCCCAAAGAGGATTTCAGTGGCCAGTTCAGAGGCTGAAGTTTTAAAACTTGTTCGGATGTTAGCAGGGGCTTACCCAAGCAGCAGAGAAATGTATTTGCTCTTTCGGGGCTTGGCCCATGCAAATGGCTCCCCCATCGCTGCTCTTCAGCATACTTTTGCCAGTGCAGGGGCATCAAGGTCAGCACTGCCCTCTCCCACAGGGCTGCCTGCTGAGGGGCTGGTGGGGCAGCACAGCACGCAGGTTTTGCTGGGCATCCTGCTCCCCCCGTGCCTGCTGGTTGGGCTCTTTTGGTTAGTGAGGTAGTGAGCAATTCACTCCAGGGAGGGGAAACTGAGGGGTTTTGAAGGAGACCTGGGTATGAGTTTGAGCCAGATCTTCAAAAAAACCCTCTGTGTTTCCTTCCTCAGAATGAGCTAAAGAAACACAAAAGTAGGTGATGAGACTCTGCTGAAACACAGCTTTGCTGAAACAACAGCTTTTCTGTCTTTCCTCAGCCAAAGGCACTGTATTTTTGTATGGATTAATCAGCAATAGCCTTGAGCGTTTGCACGGTGAGCATCCACACTGTACCTGGCCTCCTGAGGGCTTCTTTGTGCTGAGAAACTAAGCTCAAACTACAGCTTCCCTGAGACATGGAATGGTCCTCAGTATCTCCACTGTCTTAAACAAGCCTTAGAAATCTTACCAGCTTTGATAGCGACTACTCATATCCTCTCCTTCTGCTCATGTTGATGGACAGAAATAAATGACCGAGTGAGTGACTGGCTGGGGGTAATGTCTCTGCAGGTGGTGGTGACATTGATGGAGAATGATGGATGAGGGTGACAGGGCTCCACCCCACCCACTTGCCCATGTGCATGACAGAAGGTCCTGCAAGCCAGCCCCCGCTCTCTGAACAATGCCTCCAAGTAGGTATTTGGAAGTGTAAAAACAATGGGTTTGGCTCCAGCAGTGATTGTGCTACAAGTTTGGGGCCATTTAATGAGTTGCTAATGTGAAAATAATTTTCTTTTCTGACTTCAGAATGGAAGGAGTAAAGACAGATGGCCTCAAATGCAGGGAAATGCAGCCATAGAATTGGTAATGGCACTGCCAAGGCTTGAAAGGCAGCTTGTCAGGAAAAGGGGACATTCCTGCTGCTGTCAGGAGTTGACAGAAACCCTCTGACTTTTTCCCTGCTCACCTCTCTGGTTGGGGCATTCCTGCCAACATCCACCAGACATCATCGGGCTGGTGATTGCTATTGCAAAGGCTGAGCCGCTGTTTCAAGTTGAAATGCATCCTGTAGAGGGGAGGGGAAGATGTTCCTGGCATATGCCAGAGAGTGGCAACTGATTGCTAATCCAGATACAGGGGGAAGTATTCGGTGATTGATCGTTTGATCTCACATGTCAAAAGAAAAAAACCTACAACTCTTGGGGGACCACAGGAATAGTGTTAATGACTGCAAGGAATGTCTGTGTCTTGCAGGGTTTTTTTTTGTTTTAGATGCAGATTGAACTTAAGAAGAGACATTTGGCATTTAAATGGGAACTGTCAGTTCTTCTGTCTCCACCAGTTCAGCTTTTCTAAGCTCTCTCACACACACAAAAAGTGCTAAAAAATTTCCTAGGAAAAATCTCATATTTTTATAAATAAATGCCACTGAAATCTTAACGCAGAGGAAAAAAGAGAAGTTAATGTCGTTTAGTGTTAAAGGTGACGGTAAAAAGTAAATGCATTATTCAGGAACAGTGAGCTGCGTATCCAAATTCATTTCGTTCTAATGACTGCGATAACAAATCTGATTTCCATGAGATGCCAGGTCCTTGCCAGCTATGAATGAGCGGAACTGCATAACCAATAATTTCTATCGTCAGTGTCCCTTTCAGGAGGGTGACTCTTTTTGGGTTGCCATTCCCTTTAAAACCCAGGGGCCGGGATTTCGTAAGTAACAAAAGGTTTCCAGTGCCCATCCTGAACTGGCCTCTTTAGTAAGCAAAATGTGAAGATCTCTTCGCTTTCAGAGAGGAAGTGCTTAGTGTTTTCTGAAACGGAAGTGCCTTCATGGTGCCCAAAAGAGAGGTGCCTAGAACAGCTGAAGGTCTGGCAAAGCCCGCCAATGCCAAGGAGCGTTGAATAAGCAAAGAAAGAAGCTCTGAAATCCCACTTGGAAGTCCAGAAGAGTTAACAGTCGTCATTACCCTTGAAAGCTGCTTGATAAACTCTGAGCTTTACCCTCTCACTCTTGCTTACAGCAAAATGAGATGACAGGTCCTTTCTGCAGGGATGAGCCAGTGGCACCTCCACTCCCTCCAGCCACACACAAGCCCACTCCGACCCAAAAGCCCCGCAGTGATACTCACCCTGACCACACAAATGCATTGATGTCTTTTGAACCACAAGGTACATATTTCTATTAAAAATATCTAAGGTTGTTCCTATAATTCTGTAATTATTATATAATTTATGACTATATAAGTTATGATTATAGGTCTTGCTCATCAGAGCACCTTTCTTCTCAGCCAAGGAGGACATGGGTAAGCAGGGACAGGACTGTCTGTGCCTCTGATTTTGGACACAGTGGTCAGGACCTGTAAGATTTGGCTGAAGATTGTTAAACTGTGGGAAACAGCTTCTGTTATTTGCTCAATACCGTAAAAGGCCATCCACCTTATACTCCCTCTGCAGAGATGGGTCTTTGCCCATGAAAAAGCCTGGGAAGCTTGTGCTGGGAGACAGGCAGATCACATAGGAGAGACAGCTCCCATCTGTCAGAGTGAAACCACAGTCAGTCAGCGTGGACCCACCTCAGGGGAAGGGGAAAAGGAAGGGAGAAAGAGCAGAGCTGGCTTGGCAATGCTGGAGACAGGGGAGGAGGAGCTCCATGCTCTGTGCCTGGCAGTGGCAGCGATGGGGCCCACGCTGCAGACGTGGCTCCCTTAGAACAAACCACGGCAAACGCAGCTCAGATACATTCATCCTATTTTAAGTAGCAGTCATATTTAACTCTGTGAGTATCTTCTGTGCCACCTCCGCTTTAGGCAAGGTCCCCAACCCTCTTTGCCCACCCACCAGGTTGAGTACCTAGCCAGGTTTGATCCCCTGCACAAAACCTAATCCACACCTGCCTCGTCCCTGCGAGCCATGGCACGGCACAGCATGCTGCAGCTGATGGCAGCACTGGTGGCAGCTCTCTTAGCAGAGGCTTAGCTGCAAATCTCTGTCTTGTCAAGCAAGCTTAGTACAAATAATTAGAGAGGCGTAAACTAATCCTATCAGGCTAGATCATGGCCAGACCTGGTGTGGGAGCACGGCACCTAAGAGTGAGAGAGGAGTCTACTCTGTTCCCTCTCTGGATTTGCAGCTGGTGGACTCTGGGGAACAGTTTAAGGCTTTCTCTGCAAAAACTCCTGGGGGAAACACATTCCCCCCCCATTCCCTCCCACCCACTGTGCCAACAAAATCTTTGCAACTGTAGTAGACTGCAGGGGCATATTCAGCACTTTGCAAAGAAGCATCCCTCTTAAAGACCTCTGTGGAGGCAAGCACTAATGATTTGATCTATTGCATGACTAGTTTTCACTCACTCGCTCATGAGAATCTCTCTTAACAAAACAGTGCTGTGAATCCAAAGCATACCAGCCATGAAAATGCTCCTCATGAATGCAACTATTCCTTAAGCTGGGGAAAGGGGCTGTAGTGTCACCAATTAGATATGTGGCATAGGCACTGACCAGCAGCCCTCTGTCCTATTAATAGATGAGCGAGCCATGCTCCTGCTCCCAGGGACATCGCTTGGCGGAGCTGGTCTCCAGAGAGCCAACGTCTACAAAGCGCTAACATCTGGTGCCCATTATTTCACCAGCTCTGTTGTGATTAGTCCATATGATAAGTCTGGCCAATTGCTACTGGTAAGGGATTGCTCCACTCCCTCCACCAGCCTCCTTGAGCTGTCACTTCTGGTTTGTGGCCCCTGCTAATTTGCCACTGCAATTTCCAATATTTGCTCAAATCCCATAAGGAAATCTCCCTGCCTTTCAGACAGAAGGGTAGCGCTGATAATAAAAAGGGAAGGTTTATCAATTAACTCAAACTGCTCTATTGAAGCAGGCTCAAAACCCCTCCTATTTCAATTATGTGAGACTCATGAAATGCTCTGGAAAAACTTTTGCTCAGGCAAGCGTTTCGTGAGGGAGCTGGTGGGATTTACCCAGGCTTTAACAAGTTGGAGAAGAGGTTAAAAAAAGAAATCCTCCTGCTTCCCGAAGGCTTTTTCAGCCGCTGCAATAGCTGGATTGTGTCCACCTGACAGAAAGGCTGCTCCTCAGAGGTGTGGAAGAGGGATTTGGGGCCTTCAGACAGAAGCTTCCCCATAATTTTTCTATTTCTTTCTCTCTTGTTCCTTTGCCTGTTCATTCCTTCATTCTCTCATTCATCCTTTCCTTCTTTCCTTCTTTCTTTTGTTGTACAAATGCTAACTGCCACACTCAAACACTTGTATTACTGTAGAAAATTTCCATTACCCCCTTTTCACATTAGTGGAGGTAGGCTAAGATGAGTAAGTCACTAGGGACCAGAATGGGAATTGCTGGTTTACACAGACTTCTGCCCAAATATGTGAAACTATTCAATAAATGAATCGGATGTCTTTACATATTATGAAGGTTCCTTGAGAAGATACAAAAGAAAAAACCTAGCACAAATGGGCCAAAATAACCCACAACTATACAAGGATCAAATTTTAGGTTTTGTAACTGGCATGTAATATTGGTTTGATTAAATAATTTCCATTCTTTCCCACCTTTTAATTAGTTTCTCTGTAATCTGCGTATTAAGGAATTTCCTTGCAAGGGCAGAGCTCCACAAAGAGAGCTCCAGAAGTGAATTAAGCCCAAGCATTAGCTCCAGGCAGTGCCTCGTTTTTGCAGCTTTATTACACATATAATACACTTCACTCCTGAAATGTTCAGTTCAGGGCATGCGTTTACCATCTTTATGTTCCATCATAAACTCATGCCTTTCAACAGTGGATGATGTTTAAGCATAAGTCAGATGTCAAATGTGACAACACTCCATGCTATTGTGGAGATGACAGCACTCAATTTTTCTTCTGCTGAAGTCCTTTCAGTGCTGGGCTGATAAGCACTGCTCAACTGGAAGTGAACGAAGCTAATGTGTTTCCCAAATGAATCACAAAAGTAGAAGCCACAAAATCCCTGAGCTTTGCACTTTCTTCCTGGACACTTTCAACACGCGATTTTGACTGCGCTATCTAGTTTTCATTAGCTAAGAATTTGACCTATGCCAGATCCTGTGCTTCACCACCAAGGATCATGGCAAAGATGTCATTTCTTTCTAATAGTGCTCTGAGGTAGCAAGGATAATCCTGTTTTGTAGATGTAGAAACTGAAGTACAGAAGAGTTAAGTGAAATGGCCAACATCAAGTGGAAAGTCAGTTTGCATTACAGCCTGACTTCTCGCTTTCTAAGCTTTACAGTATGCTCATTTTTTAATCAAAATGTGTAGCTTGTCTGAGTGAACATAGCATCTATGTGCACACAGATGTGCATACACAGATGTGCACGCCCATGGATATACTCACGCACATTCACTGAATTCTTGTGATGTTTATTGGCCAGTGAAACTACAAGAGAGCCTTAACCACAGAGGGTACGATGTCCCAGACAATGACTCCCAGCAAAACTTGTATTATCCTTAGCTGGTCTTGCAGGAAAAGCAGGACTCCTCCACTCGCTCCTGATGACACTCAGCACGAGGCAAAGCAGTCTTTTGAGCAGAACCAACACAAAGAGATTTGCTCAAAATCCCTGGTTAAACCTCTCGTAAGTGTCTCCCATTTATCATGCTAGAAATTATGACCCGTAAACAGATGCAGATGCGACAGTAGAGAGAAGCCTGAATGCAGTTTCACAAATTTAAGACATATTTAGCTGTGCTCCCTTTACCAGCAAGGCACTTTGCTTTCCTATGCCAGTGCAACAGCAACTGCTCACGAAAGATCTGGTGAAGGCCACTGAGAAGTAACCAGGGTTGGCCACTTGCCTCACTTCCCTGAAGGGCTTGATCTCCAACTCATGTTTATAAAGATTCTCATCAGACTTTACAACATATCCAAATATCTTCATCTTCCTCTGGAGGAGGGCTAGGCATGTGGGCCTCAGGGAGACACAAGGAGAGGCAATGAAGGAATATGGTTATTTTGAAGAAGGATAGGAGACAGATGCAGAGGAAGGGGTTATCAGAAAATGTAGAAAAGCTTGATGTCTGTATTATTCAGGGTTTAAGAAACTGGAGGCCTGTATTTGTTAAGAGAGTCACTCCACAGTGCAGCCGAGACCCTCCTGCACCAGGGCTGTGGCCCCAGGTTTGGCTGACTCCTCAGTCCTTGGCCTGGAGTTGGCCCATATTGCAGGACTCAGCTGATCACTTTGCACTCTTGTTTTCTTCATTCACTGTCATTCTCTGACAGTAATTCATATTTACATACCTCCCAAGAAGCTGCAAAAGTGACTTTGTTTTTGCAAAGAATCCAACCAGAAAATTGCAATAAGCTGAGGTGATGTAGTCTGAATTTTTTATCTGCCTTCTTGGCTATAAGCGTGGTCCTTTCTTGGTATCGTAATGATCCTTTAGGTTTCTTCAGAAATGTTCCTTGCCAGCTTGCAGAAAAGCGGCTAGGTCCCTTTAAGAAGTCAGGAGCAGAGGCCTACAAAAGGTCCATTTTACCATTTTACTAGAGTTTGGGCAGCTCTCACCTACTCGGAGCTCAGCTGCACCAGGCTAATTTCCATAAGCATCATGTGGTGTTACAGAAACCACATTTTGCCAAGCTGTCAACTGTACAGCCTTCTCTTTGCTAAACAGACTCCCATTAAAACTGTCTGCACAATTTGTCAGTTAAATGAGGTACAAGAGGGACGCTCTATTTGCCCCTAATTAGCTGTGCAGACTACCTTTGTCTGTTTGATTAAGTATTCACATTATCAATTTTGTTTAATCTGATTCATTTCACACACCTCCCCGGGGACTCAGCCCATACGGTTAACTAATCTCCGATATCATCTCTCATATCAGCCTGCGGTAGTCTCCCACGGCATGCTCTACCCACACACACGCTGCTCACCAAAATCTTTGCTGGGGAAATGCTTCCTGACCGACAAAAATGACACTGCCTCCCTGGAGCTGAGGGCTGCTACCCTTAAGGGAAACCAGAAGAGTCAGGCTCGTGCTTGCTTCTTTCCTGAGCACCTTTGCAATGATTTTTTTTAATCTCAGAAGCTTTCCAGCTGCAGCCAGCTGACTCCGGTGAGATGGGATACGTGTCCTGCACTGGGCATGCCGCTTCCTGCTCCCCACGGATGCTCTGCTCTTCAGCAGGTCTCCGTTCGTAACAGGAGGCAACACCAGTGTCCCAATCACGCAGTGAAATAATGTGCAATAATGAGGGATGGACTTTAACCAGAAGGACCTGCCTAGTCCAATGTCGTTTAAGAGAGAAAAGGGACAGCAGATATTCAAAGACTATCCCTTTGCCAAGTCCGTGAGGTCCCGACTAGTAACTGCACCTTTCAGAGAATACAGCCTGTTTTAAGACAGATTCGCCTGAAAAGACATGGACCAAAAAGATCCCTCTCAAAGCCACTTTCATGGTTTTGCTCGAGGCACCACTGGCAAATCCCTGGGGAGAAGCAGACAGTCCTGGGCAAGGACCAGGCAACGGCTAGGGATGAAGAAGTATTGCCTCATCTTCAACGGATGGGTAGTTTCACCACAAAATTTGATGTCCATCTGCATGGAAACTGAGTGCATTCCCATGCACATGCCTGACTACACACATATATACGCTTGCATGCATATTAGCATGAGTGTTGTAGAAAATATTCCCAGCAAAAATTTAAACCTTCTAAAATTGAGATTTTGTTACAGCTGGCTTCTGTTAGAACTTTTCTTAGAACGTATTGGTCACAGTATTACTACTGGTCACACTTTTCATGAAAAGAAAGCTTTCATAATTTTACGGTGACAGTTTTTACCTGAACAAAAATCAATTTTTGCACCTAATCAGCGTACAAACCCTGCCCTACCCTCCACATGCTTTTTGTGTGTTTCAGTGTGGAAGAGTTTGACTTCTAATGTTTTTCAGCAGAGTTGCAGTTTCCTATTTCTCTGTTTTAATGAAAGTGTGGGATGCAACTTGGATTTATTTCGGCAGGTCTACTCTCCCCAAATTCATTTTCCTGTGCTACTAATATCGCATACATGGCAAGAGCAAAAAAAATGACTCAACAGCCAGTAACAGTCTTCTTTGGGTCTGGTTTTCTCACAGCAATATATGGAAAAGGCCTTTGCAACCTCTGATCTGGCTTCTGCCCTGTGGTAAACACTGTCAGACAAAATACAGGCAGACAAGAGTTGCTGTCGTCATTACGTTGCCTGGAACTCCCAAGGCTCTATTGACTGGCATTGGCATTTGGAAAACAATTTTAAATGGTAGGTTGCAATATGAAAATCTGTAAAATCTCATAGATTGGAAAAGCAATGTACCACTATTTTTAACTGAGTTTCATTTGGTAGTATAATTCCAAGAAGTTTATTTTAGGAATCCCCAGCTGCCTCTGTGAGAGTGGTTTATAGGTAAAAAACTCATCAAAATACTCCGTGAAATGTCTTTCCCTTATTGCTTCTAACCACTGTACAAATCGTTATTTTCAAAAGAACAAACTGGTTTATGGTTAATGCAAAAAATTAACACCAAGATCAAACCTTGTGAATTACTTGACTGCTCTTCCCAGCATTAAACTTCAGTGAACAGATACAACTCAGGGTACTTAAAACCAGCAAAGAACATCTGGCTTTTGGTGCTAATAAAATGAGACTTAACTTCTTTTTAATATGGAAGGAAAAAGGGCTCGCAAAATCTTTTTTTCTTTAAATTCCAATTTGTACAGATCTTTAAAGAAAGAAAACAATTTTTGAGCAATAATTCAAGGAAAAAAATCATATGGAATATAAATTAAAAACTCAATTCAAGAAAACATCCATATTTAGAAGAGTACTTTGGTATATACTTGAAGTTAAATGCAGGCATAAATACTGTCCTGAACTGCAATGATATTAAGCAAGTATTTAGCTGCGTACATAAATGGACCCAAGGCAGAAAGCTGAAGAAATGATATGGTGAAGGAGTCATAGTTAATCTTTTAATTAATACTTAAACTAATCAGTCCCCAGCATCCACACCAATAAATTGAGGAACTGTTTCTGCTGTATGTTAGGATTTCCCTGTACTCATTAAACTCTGTTCTGTGATGCCATTAAGTATCAATACTTGTGCTCACTGGCATTGCCATGATTTTTATACCGATCTAATGAGTCATTCTGCATAGACAGAGCATTAATTAAATATGGCAGTGAGTATGAGAGAGTTGTACTAGTCAGCTCAAGAATTACAACCAGTTAGGGAAGAGTGGCTGGACAGGGGTGTTCAAGGAGTCTGGGCACCAAGGAGGAAGCAGCAAAAGTATCTTCACAGAAGGAAAGAAGATACATGTTCTTACACTGGTGGAGAATTGAGTTTGAAAAGTAAGAAGTTTTAGATAAAGAAAATGGATGTTTCACCCCCTTAACTGTGACCTGCCCTGTGCATACACCTGATGCAAGACTTTCAGTTTCCCGAGGAATTAACAGTAGCATAAGAATCATCTTCACCATTATCAATCAACAGTAACAGCAATTTTAGAGTAGTACTGAGGAGCCTGTATCATGGGCCATAATCCTTTGACATCAATGCCGTACAAATGCAAGGCTATGGGTGGATCCACGCAGCAAGGGAAGCACACCTCCTGCTTACAACCTAACCCATCGTCACATGAAGTGACATCTTGGCCTACTGAAGCCGAGTATCAATATCTGGCCTTAGTATGGGTTTATTTTGAGCTCTGTGCTTAAGTATCTGACTGAAACATATGTTTGCTGTTTTGGTGAATGCAGCAAGAACATCCTGAGCCAGCCAAGTTGTAGATACTGAAATGCGTAGGCATCTGTGGCATGGTCAACCAACAGGCGAGCACACATGTAACAGAAGAAGCAGTCTGGGGCTGTATAATAATAAAGCCGCAAATTGTCTTGATTCTCATGCTGTTGTCAAATAAGGAAAAGATTGGGGGTGTCATACTGAGGTCACATCTGAAGTTTCATTTTTGTGTACAAAACCCCCCACAAGCACTGTCTTCAGATTAGTCAGTGAAATGTAGGAGATGAAGCAGAATATTCTCATGAAAATACCAAATTGGCCAAACAATCCCTGAAACACAGTTTAAAATTAATTGAAAGCACCAGAACATGTTTTATGATGGTCAAATACTTGGATAATAATAATGTCTATATTCAGAAGATGACTGCAAAACAAAAGTGCTGGAAAGCACTTTCATCGCTTACATCCTAATCCAAGTCATACTGTCTTGGGTGGAGATTGCAAAGGAGAGAGTTACATTTCTTTCTGAGTGCCCTTAAACTCTGTTGCTGAGCAGTGTGTTTGCCGAGGGCGGTTTGCCTGCAGGAGTCTTTTCCATAGAAATATTTGTAGAATGAGGCTGATGATGCTTGCTTCAATTTCTTGCTTCAAATTTCTACTCTGCTGCTGCTCTTGGTTGGACAGATGAAAGCAGGGCAAGGTGCATTAAGGCTGTGGACAGGAAGGTATCTGTTCAGTTACATTATGAGACTAGACATACACATCAGACTGCAGTGAAGGAAGAGGCATCAAATTAAAAGCTCAGAGCCATCATTAGCCAGCATGCTATAACTGAGCTGATGAAAGCAGAGGCTAACACATCTGCACATAATGGGACATGTTCCTTAGACCTAACACTATCAACAACATTGTCAACTTTTGTTTGCTGTATAGAAGGCCAAACCTGGCTGAACGTGTACGGATCTGGTTAAAATTTAGCTGCAATAATAACATTAGCATCCTCATTTTTGAAAATAGTGTCATGACCAAAGATGACAAACAGTTGGCATTTCTGGTTCATGTCTCCTCTGCAAAGTGCCATTCTTTAGAAGAACTGGTGCTGCTGTCAACTACATCTTTTGGGGTCTTCTAAGTTTATTTTTTCTTGCTGATAATGATATCTGTATTTTTTGATTAAAACATGACACTACAGGAAAGGTGAACATCTGCTATCGCAGAAATATCTATAGGCCGTGGCTGGTAAATGATTGATAATGTGTTATGTTGAGACTAATGGATTTTCAAAAGGTAAATTATCACTATTCTATGCTGTAAAGTACCAATTTGCACTCCAAGGATACTCAGGATGGACATTCGAATACCATTATTTCTTTCTAAGGCTCTCCAAATGTGTCAGGTCAGGGTGCAAGAGCCTGCTATTTTAACCAGTATGAATTATTCCATCAAATCTGAGACAAAGAGATTGGCAAATTGGGGTTATTTTGACAACTTGATGACTTTTGGGGGGTTTGGGGTTAAATTTTAGGGAGGGCAAGAGACATCAGACCCGGTTTGCTGTGAAGCTCACAAATTGCTCTGTTGCTTTTTCTGTTTTCAAGAAATGGTGATAACTCTGGGGGAATGCGGTCGTGGTTACTTAGCACAGCCAGGGCCTTTCACTGGCATGTCACTGTCTCCGAAGCTTTGCCAAAAGACTGAAGGATCCAATGCCGATCACCAAGTGTCTGACAGGTCTTGGCAAGTTCCCCTAATTAACTTGAGGGCTCTTGCAGAGCTTCTGTGCCTCGTAATGAGTCCAGTCAACATTTAAAGCCATGTTGTGAAGCAGATCTCCTTAGTCCCTGAAGGGGTTCCCATTAATCTCCTCAGCCCCTCAGAGATCTTCAGCCAGAGAGACCCCGTCAGAGGGCAAATGCTGCAAGGAGTTTCTAATCCCCAGACGGACTCTTCTGGGGATCTGAGTCAGATCTGGTCAGGTTAACAGGTTTTGTGAAGGCCCCAAGAGTAGCTTGGGAAAAAGAAAGAAAAAAAAGACAAACTTTGGGTCCAGTTCTAGCAAGCCGGAAACCAAGATATGCTAATTAACACAGCTGCCATCAAGGATGTAATCTAATTTACATACTTGGTAGTGAATAAATGCTTCCATATGGCAGAGTACCAGTATTTTTCCTTGACAACTTTATCAAAAAGCTAATGAAATTCCAATGCAAAAAAAACCCCCAACTTCTTCCATCTTGACTAAAGATAACAAACCCAGTAAAATAAGTGAGAGAAATTCAGGGAAAAAAGGATCGTGTTCAAGAAAAGTAGTTACTAGCAAGCTAGGAAACTAAGTTTTAAACATTCAGCTTATGGAGTGGTAGGAAAACTCAGAAATGCACTACAGTGTTTCCCAACTAACTTTAGCTGTTTCCTCATCTTCTTGTCCCAACCAAATCCATGAGACAGCCTTACGCTTGTTCATCCTGTACATCCGCCACTGCCAATTTGAGGCAGATGCTCAAATGCTCAGGTGCCCGCAATGAGCCAGATGCTCAGATGCGGTACTACTGGACTTCCTGATGCGTGTAAGCCCAGAGATCCATCCCTGCCTTCAGAGTCCTGGACTAGCATATGATTCACTGTATGTGGCAGCAGAGCTCCCCATAGCGCATTACAGACTGCCTCAACAGTCATGTCACCTTCCTGGTGCAGGGCAGCTCTCCTGATCAAATTGGTGATATCCAAACTCTGTGTGTATCTCCCACTCAGCTAGAGGAAGCAACTCTGTTGACCATGGCAGTTGCTGTTGAAGATGGCCCCAATGATGGGCCACACTGCTCTGAAGTGGCTCAATTCTTTTTCTGACTAAACAAGATCTGAAGTGGCCACTATGTTATTTCCGGACACCAATGGTCTTAGCCAAATTAACAAGGTAACATAAAGAGTGAAGATACTGATTCAGGGGAGCCCTTTTCCCTAAGCATGAGTGCTTTGCACACTGGAGCAGAAAGTGGCGGTTTGGGAAGATGTAAACTCACCTGGCCGCTTGCATTCTCCAGCCTTTCAGATGCTCGTTTCATTTACCCTCCCTTGTTGTACTTCCAGAGGGGAAAATAGAAAACATTAGTGGTACGTTCTGAAGACATCCACAAAGCAAGTCCTGCCTCCATGGATTTTCCCAAGAGGGGATGCCCCCTGTTGGGAAGATGCTGGGCTCTGGGGGCATTTCAACAGCCTTTTCTTCTTGGATCTTTGCCCAAAGCATGGCTGTCTGAGAAACGACTACTCTACTTGGTGTGTAATGCCCTCCACTTTGGTCCTAAAAAAAGAAGCTGCAGCTATAGGGCATGTCTGTCATTAAGTTATTGATAGTCTATCTCTAAGTGGTCAAGGATATGAACATCACATTCATATGACCAGTACACACACAAACACAATAATGTAGCTGGCCAAACCAAATACAGGGCTTAACGGACTACCAGGTGGTAGAGTAAGCTGAGCTGGGTTTAGGTGTAGCCACGTAAGGAGGCAGTGAACCGTTCTTAGCCAGATTCTACAAAGTTTCCCAACCGACATGTGGTGAGAATATTTATACATGTACTTAACTTTAGATGTTTGTGTTGTCCTACTCAGACTGCATGCTCGAACGCATTGCTGGACACAAGCCAGAGCACAAGGCACCTACTGAGGATCAAGCTGAGTCTAGTCATCATTCTCCTTTTGTACTTATTCTGATCAGTAGTGAAACAGGCACTTGCATAATTCTCACTGGGCACCTGAGTTAAAGTCTCATTTCATTCTTAGGCAGACAGCCTTACCTCAGCTAAGTTCTGTCTCTGTTTTTCTCAGAAAAAATCTTTGTAACCAAAAGAGAAGAACAGAAACAGACTTATTCACACATGAAAAAATCAAAACAAAAATCCAGTACTGAAACTCAGGGAAAATGGAAAATTGCTATATAGTTATAGATTTTATGCAATAGGACCATGATGGGAGGCTTGATTTGCAGCTTTGCTTGCAGATTCCACCTTCAACAGTCTTTAAAAAATCTCTCTTGTTGAAGGAGTTGAAATTTCACAAGTCTGATTCCAACTAAGCAAAATTTTCACGTCCTTTTTGTTCTGGGTTGTTGTTATCATTAGTGTTGTGTAGTTGTTGTGTGAGTTTGGTTTTGTTTATGAGTATTCCAGAAAGCAGCTCAAAATGTTAATTTGAAAACAAAATTTGCACTGGAAGAAGCAGATTTGTGGGGAGGTACCAATCTTAATGAAATCCATTTACTGCAATATTTAATTTTTAGAAGACTGGAAGGTTTTATTTCAACAAGGTCCAAGCTCTTTGTTTTGACTTTTAACTATTGCCTTATTTAGTACTTTTTATTTTTAACATGAGTTCAGTGACAAAATAAGGAATTTGAAGCTAAGCAATTCAGCCTTTTTTAGGATATATCATTTCAGATGGATCATTCTGATGTTTTCCAAAGCAATTATATTTTCTCTTTTGCAGGACTTAAATTTTTATTTAATCTGCCTTTCTCTCACAGAGGGCACATTTAGGATGAAAAGGAATTTTGCAATGTTCGAAACTCTTTGTGAAAGGGAAATGCTGAAACCGGATTTTCTCTAAACCTCTTCTAGCGGGACAGAGCTGGAGCAGCAAAATTACTGTCTGTAGTAACTTGCACCAATACAACCTGGTTTTCCCCTGACCAATGCAGGGTTTTTGCTACATAGGATTGATACATACCTCAGCTTCCTGAAAGCTGGAAGGAGACCTGGGAACGCACCCAGTTACCAGACCCCTTTGAAGATGGTGCCACCCAGACATGAGTAACATGCACCCCCTCTGCCAGGCAGATGATGTACCTGGAGGGCACCCCTGCCCTGGCTAAGCCAGGTGGAAAGTGAGGCCAGCCGAGCTTACCAGCCCAGATCCTACTTGGGGTTTTAAATAGAAATTGCTCTGCAGGCAGAAGACCCTGAGATAGCTGCTATGGAGAGCTTTTGGCTCTGCTCCACAGACTCATCTTTAAGATTTCTGTTGAAGTGAATCATTTGGTGTTGTAGCTGTGTGTGCTTGAAATGTGAGCGTGCACCAGCAAGGTAATGGCTACCATTACAAGCTGCTGCAAAGCTTCCAAAACTGTTTTCTGACTTAGGTGATGGGGACAGAAGTATTTGGTCTCCATTGCTGTTGTCCCCTGTTTCTCCTGTCCCTCCTGTTCCCTGCTGCCTGGGCAAGGCTGCAGTCATGGGCTGGCTGGCTGGCTGCCTTCTCCCCGTGCATGTGAAGCCAGCAGCAAACCTGACCGGTGCTTTGGGACCTGTAGCCAGTCGAAGGCTTTTTCCTGCTACAGGACAATGTCACTAAAGGTCACCTCCTCCACGTCGCTAGTGCTGGCCAAGAGAATTCTAAACTGGCCTTGGGAAAGGTGGTGGTGGAAATGCCATGCAAAATCCTGACACCAGGAGGTGGCCGCGCTCGTATCTCCACCTTTCACCAGAGGTCAATATTCACTGCAGTAAAGGCAGCTTCTCCTCTGTAGTCAGCTCTAGCTGCCTCCAACCAGAGCTGAAGAAACATCATCTGGGCCGGCACAGCCCTTATTTCTTTCATATCCCCCTTGTCAACAGTTTGAAAGTGAGATGGCTAATTTTGTGCCTGACAAGAAAGGACGGATCATTTTCTCAGATGCTGCTATCAGCAGAGTCAGTGCTGGTACACTCTCCAAGGGAGTCCCCAAACTACAGGTTACTGGCAGGCAGACAAACGCTCGCTGACAGCCATTTGTGACCAACTATGAAACACCATCTGCTGTGGTTGGAGGGAAGGAACATATCCAGCAAGTGATACCACTGTGAGAAATGATTTTGTGTGTTGACACACAGCAGTCTTTAGATAGCCCCAAAGAATAAGCCTACTTTGTTTTTCCAGATTTGTGTAAGGGGGAAAGAAACATTTTCTCTTGGTGGGGGTCCATAGGTGAGACTTCCTGGGTCTATTTGTATCAGAGCCAGAAAAAGAAAGGGTTTGATATGTCCGTATTAACAGGTGTACTAAATACAACCGTGAACTGAGCCAAATGTGTCTTTAGCAATGTCATGTTAGGGGGGTGAAGCACTATCTGATGGTGAAAGCACCCGCTGGAGTGAGAATCTGCCACTGACTTGCTTGTGACATTGGGCAAATCTCATCACTCCTTTTTTGAACTGGCTCTCAGTTTTGAGGAACAGCAATAATGTTTTTCTTCAGGAGAGTGTTGCAAGGACTAGCTAGTGTTTGTTCAGCCCTTTGAAATCCTTGGAGAAAGGGGATAAATATTTTTTATTAAAGTTCAGAGGCTGGTGTATGTTATTGAGCAGAAAACCACAAAGCCTTTACCTTCAGTATGTGGGGGAAAAAAAAGTCATTTTCAGGCTTACAAAGGCATTCCTAAAAAATTAAGGTCATTTAAGTGACTCAAGTGCAAAAAAAGTACGCAAGTGTGTCCAAAATGCTGTCCAAAAGCAAAAGGCTCCCCTTTGTAACCAACGCAGGCAGCAGATCCCAAAAGTTTCAGGAGAAGGGATGTTCAGCTCCCTCACAGGGGGAAGGAAACTTACTTGCTCATTAATGTAAATAAGGCATGCAGCCAGAGGCATATGCCAACTCTTCCCTCCCTGGTCAGAGAACGAGGCTTTCATTTTTAAGAATCTTAATAGTCCTGTGTCTCATGATTAAGTAATGAGAGCTGGCATCCAAAGTATCTGAAGTTCAGCTGATCTTGCATTATCCTTGTAGGCCCTAGCAGACCATAAACCAAAATGTTTTCAAGCAAAATATGCAAATGAAAAATAAATAAAAGATACACCTTAAAACTGCAGTTCAATCTTAAAGCAGAGGAATATCAAATTGTCATGGCAGATTATCAGCTTATTTCTTGGAATGCTAGCAAAATTTTTAAACACTGGTACGTATGTAGATACATTTATATTTTTATATGTGTTTTTGTATGTATATATATACACACACAAATATATGTATATGTTTCACAGCACTTCTTTCAGATCCAGCCTGCAGTTCTGTGAAATTGCAGTGATGTTTGTCATCAGAGGCTTGCAAGGATTGAACACTGTTTCACTGTAGAAAGCCTTTCTGGAGGCTAACACTGGATATCTGGATTCAATCTCTTTACAGCCATATATATGACATAATATCGGATATGGGAAGGCTCGATCCAGATCCTGTTGAGGTCAGAAACGTGCGGCTGTACGTGGTGTCACTTGAATAGGGGCAGAAGGGCTTGGGCTTCCCTCTGGCTGGGGGCTGGACCCCGGAGGTGGGCTGGGGAAGCCCAAACCCTGCACACTCCTGTGGCAGGAAGAGGGACCAGAAAGGGGGCTGCAGCGGGTGCTGTGGAGGGGGGCAAACCCACCTCCAGGGTGCAGCGGGCAACACGGCGGGAGCATGTCCAGCCAGCGATGGGGGAAGGAGAGAGAGAGGGATAGACAAGGGCTCGCAGGAAGCCTTGCTTATGATTTACATACACTGTCGCTTGTGCCCGTACGATATGAAAACCAAATCTAAACATTTGTCTGTAGAATCAGGTGATGGCTGGCCCTCTACTGTCTCAAGGGGGGCAGGAAAATGGTCCATGCACCTGCCACCTAATTCAGTTTAAAACCTGACACATTTACCAAGAGTGGGCTGGCATAATGAACTTCATTCATGCTGTCAGTGGAGTCAATAACTTATCCCCAACTGCTTTTGTCTCCCTGGCGGCAGTGCCTCTGATCGGGCTGAGGTACTTATTCAAGTAAAATTTATTTTCAATTGCAGGCCATAATACTACTGGCACAAGCCTTGCTTTGACAGAAGCTTTTGCTCAAGGCTAAACTATTGTTAAAGTTTGTGCCCATTGTCCAGGGTCTTTGATCTGTCAAAGCTGCTTAACAAGCTGGTTAAAAACTGTTTCAGATAACAGGTGTGTCCTTTGAGGACGCAGGGCCATTTTTCAACTTCTTTAAAAGACTAGTCCAGTAGCTGACTAAAATTTACATGCTGGTTGGTGGTGATATATGTAAAACACTTTTAAAGCAAGAAATCCGATTTAGGGGGTTATTTCCCTGAACTTCCTTGTGGTTTGTTGTTGGTTTTGTTTTGTTTTGTGTTGGGGTTTTTTTTGTCCAAGGGAGCAAAAAGATTTACGAGGTGTTTCTCTGGGGCCTTGGAAGTATTTAGTGGAAAGATGATTGGGATGCTAAATCTACCAGTGGCGTTGCAAGGGCGCCCAGTTACAGTAAAGCAGTGGCGGAAGCAGTAAGCACCAGTGAACATGGCCAGGGGAGAGCTTGTGATGGAGAGGAGTAAAAGTGGGGATGCACAGGGCAGGCTTTGCTGGGACAAGCTTGGGGCGTGGGGGGGGACACGGACTGCAGCAACGCCGCAGTCCATGTCGTGTGTCCCCTGCCCCGACCCTGCCCCGGTGCAACTGTGCCACCCCAGCCCACCCCTGCCTCTCCAGCTGGGTCCTGGGTCTGGTACTGGCTCCGAGTGTCTGCAGCATGGTTAGCATCTACGGGACCTGCTCTCACTACCTAGAAATCCGGTTCCTGGAGAAGATGCCTGTCGTAGCTTGGGTCCCCACTGTATAAGCCAGGCCGTTCATGCATGGCCAATGGCCTGAACAAAATTTCCTTTGAATGGTCCATATGTCAGCTATATTCTTCAGGATGTGTGAAAAATGGTTCCTCCCCTTCACATATGTTTTAAAACACTACTGTGGTCCTGAGGGATTTAACCAGTTTTAACCCAACCTAGTATTATTTTTTTTTCCTGAAAACCCCCATCAAAAACAGACAAGTGTTGTCCACAGTCATACTGAAATGCAGGGAGCTGGCCTGATGGCTTAGGGAAAAGGGGGAAGGGAAACTCACTGTATGTGCACTCCGTGTGTCCAGGAGTGTGGGGAAGGAAGGGACGATAAGCATCTTTAGGAGTGGTTTCCCCACCTCTCCAGATCATTATCACCTATTTGTAGAGCTGCTGGTACTGGGATTTCGGTCCACGCCAACAATTTCTGTGCTTTTCCAAGTTCCAGCTGACCAGATAAACTGGGTAGCCAATGGCTCATGACTTCCAAACCTGTGCATATCTGCAAAGCCCTCCCAAAGGTCAAGGAGTGAATTGGTGTCAGCAATGCAATTAGAGGTGTCTCATTCACGTACGTGCCCAGACTGCTGACTGCAGGCTGCTGCACAGGTACTCCAACTTCAAGCACAGCCAAAGAGGGTGCAGAGCCCCTGGGAGGCTCACTTGCAGCTATGGCCAGGCAGCTTTGGTTGTACGGCATCTCAAGCATCTCCTTGTGGCCAGTCTCTGAGGTCCCCAATGCTGGTGGGCTGCAGGGTCTCCACAGGAGTGAGCTGAACAGAGGGGGGGCAGACAGCATCCTCGCAGGCAGCTCCACAGCCAGGGGGCCATGAATAAAACGTGGTGTTTAGGAAACACCTGCCTATCTTCGACCTGCAGAAATGAGCACCTGCAGCCAGCGAGCGCAAAGCCATCTTCAATAGAAAAAAAAAGAGCTGGAAGTTCCCCTTAGACAGCAGAAAAGCAAACA
The DNA here is from genome assembly GCA_013401315.1 of Balaeniceps rex. Lineage (NCBI taxonomy): Eukaryota > Metazoa > Chordata > Aves > Pelecaniformes > Balaenicipitidae > Balaeniceps > Balaeniceps rex. The sequence continues at coordinate 109,065 of VYZW01011227.1, forward strand.
CTTGTTTTCATCCTTCCCCTGAGCTGAGCCCAGCAGCTCCCCTTACTGGAGAAGCTCGCATGCCTTGAGAGCTGAGCATGATAAACTGAAATAACTTTGCTTAAAAAGTGAGCCTACTTGCTAGGCATATTTTCCTCAAACAATCCCATCTGTACTGAAAATCTGGCATCAGCTTGTTAGCTCAAGGCAGCTGGGGAATAAAACAAGCACTTTGTCAAATGTAGTAGTTTTGTGAATATTCCTGAACCGAATCAGGAATGAAAGTGAAAAACAAAGCTTTTCTAATACCACTCAGCTATGCTCACCATTAGGACCATTACAACTGTTCAAAGATTACTTTGGCATGCATCTGTGCCATCAATTAGCTCCAGAGCTATGTTTAGAGCAATTCATTTTCGGCATTCAGATGTAGCCAGAAAGAGATGAGATTGAGGACAAATTCCTGTTGCGAGGCTGCAGCTCCACTACCGGCCTCTAAGCAAAGCTGTCCGTGACTTTCCTGGATGAAACATCAGCCCATTACATTACCTACAACATGTTTTGAGCACCTCAGTGACCAAGTCCATATCTAAGCGTGGGTTAAAGGTCTCAGTGAAGATAAAGACCTGTTATTGACCAGACGCATGGAGACAGGTTTTCACCTCCTCTATAATCTAGATCAAAAATAATTTGCTTTCCTGTGCAGAGGAGGCCAAAATACTTTTAGCTCAGCTGAAGGAGTGTAGAGGAATCTACTATTCTCACTTCTCCTGGTGTTAATTATTAAATGTAGTTGGTTTTAAAAGCTGATTTTCTGTTACCCATTCCAACTGGTATGGTATATTTAATGGTGTGATGAAGCATAGAATAAGGGCCTATTTTATGGTTTCTCCAGTCACAGAAGGGTATCGCAGATGGGAACAAGGGGAATTGAATAATAGCAAATGCTTTGGAGAAAAATATAAAAATGATAAAGTAGCCCAAGGACTCTAAACCACTTTAACATTACAATCCCCTTTAATATTACTATGTAATTGTGACCTGCAAAGTAAAATAAGAAAATCCTATGAAGTGGCAGATGTCCAGTAAGGCCACCAGACTATTACAGGAGGGTATCCGTAGCTATTATTTGTCACTAGCTGTTATTTATATTGCACATGATTCAACAGATGGTCAGGCAGATGCAATGGCAAGGTGAGACAACCACAGCAGTGAAGACTGGAATAGAAGATGCTGCAGCTGGAGGAAGAGGGCTGCGCATGGAGAGAGATGGATGGAGCCGGTGGCCAGGTGAGGGAATGAGGTTCAAGCGTCTGAACCTGACAAACCCAAAGAAAGGGTCAGCTGCTGACTGTGGGGTCTTGCAAGATGTGAGACGTGCTGGGATCTCCATGGGGGCAGGCCAGGTAAAGGAGCCTGCCCCACTCCCCTGGCAGTATGAATAAGAGAGAAGGAGCTGAAATGTTGGTATTGGATTTACAGGAGGACTGTCATGCTGATGTATTGTTGGGAACAGAGTTGACCCCAGAGATCTCAGGTACAATCCACATTGGCAGAAGTGAAGAAGCCATAAGTGCTGATCTGACTCAGGGTATTTAGTTAGTGCTGGCTTTGCCTGTAGGCAGGATTTTGGGCAGAAAACTTGGGCACAAAGACACTGCAAAGAAATGCTGTGGTTCAAAAGCATAGACGGAGTGCTGCCAAACTCATGAAATGCACCAGTGGGAGGGAAGAAATGCTGCAACTTTTTGAGGAAACGCAATAAAAAAGGAAAAAATCAAGTTTTCTCTTTGGATCACAGCTTTGCATTGATCATTTGAGATATACTGAAACAAGTGAAGGATGGCACACTAAGTTCAGCTTGCCTGGTCTCAGAAGCTGGAAAGAAGTGGGGACTGGTCTCAGGGGAAAGCCCTAAGATTCACATTCAACCCGTGACTGGAACCACTTCTTCCATGAGCTATATGACCCTTACAAAGCAGAAGGTAAAAGTCCTGTGCTTGCCCCAATTCCTTACAAATTTGGGAGTGGAAAAAGTAAGAGAGGTAGTATCACAGGTTCATTTTTCTTGGTGGAGATGTGATGATCAGCGAGGAAGGTCTGTCTCGACATCTGATGAATTCTCATACCGAGGACTACTTTACATCTATGTGTCATATCTATGAACAGAAAAAGTCCCTGTGGAATGTGGGACCTCACTGCCTTGGGCATCTTTTGCCCCATGGTGACATAAAACCTATGGAAGATGGAAGAAGAATTTCTTACACATGGCTCAAAAGTAGAAACTGACGTTCTTTACAGTTTTATAGTTCAATAGACCAATCTTGCACAACTGGATGAAGCTAAGCAGAGAAAGCCAAAGACTAATGGAAACAAATCAACTAATGGGAGACTTGGATCAGTGAATAGTTCTGATAAATATCTTACTTCACAAAGGAAATGTATCCTCCTGGTAATCTGGAGAGAAAGACAGACAGAAAGAGATGGCAACAAGGGCAGAAGCTTGGTGTAAGAGAGAGAAAGACTCTCAGATTACATCTATACAAAACATGCCTGTGACCATTATCTAGCTCTGAAGCCAACTGGCACAGGCTGGCATGTGTCCACATTATTAAATTCTTGCTTTCCAGGCAGTGTGGCTGAACACAAATTGCCTGCTGGGATTGGCCTTTGGCCTATGCTATCCCCAAACCATGCCTGGGAAATGTTCAGGAGAGAGCTAGTTGTCTGGAGCCAAACCATACCAGGAACTGTTGTAACAATTTGACTGTATAAATAATTGAGTTCCAGTGTCTGAGAACATTATTTGGCACTGTTTAATTTACTAGGAGAGATGAAGTCCATGATCCTAGCCTAGAATGGAAATCTAGGACATCTTAGAGCACCCTGAGAAATGGAAAACCCTAGAGCACTCGACAGACACAAGAGAGTGCTGATGAAATGGAGGCAGGCATGATTTTGCCTACAGCTGCACCAGTGTGCTTTACCAGTAACAGTAAAGAATATCTGGTTTTTGAAACACAGAATCAGTCTCCCTGCTTTAGTTAACATATCTGCTTGAAAAGCTGCACCTGAAAGCCCACAAGGTTGGAGATTAGGGAAGGGTGTAACTAAGCTACTGAGGATTCACCATTGATCCTCAGGATCTATTAAAGCATGGCCAAAGGTCTTATGGTCCTATTTTAGTGAAGGGGTAGGAAATGAAGATTATGTCCAAGAGCATTATGCAAGGAATCAGGACTGAGCCTACTCAAACTAAGGACATCATAAGAGAAAAGGAATTGGGATAGGGACACAAATGCAGCCAGATGCGTACTGGTCATATAGAACAGCGAACAAGGGCCTGTAACAGTGATAAATGAGTTTTGGTAAATAAAACCTAGTTGGTGACAGACTCCTCAATTAAGTAATGCAAAATGATGCTTGACCTGCTAGTGTCAGCCAAGTGACATCGAGTCCAGACCAAGATGTATCATTTGGTCTACACTACAGTTCCACTCAGAAAGATGTGTTATCCATTAAAGGTGATTGGCAAATCGTTTCCATGACATTTCATGAATGAATAAGAACATGCAGAAGTATCATCATACATATAGGCACGTGCTGTGGTTCTGAAGCAGTGGATGCCACGCCACATGTATGCGAAATTCTGTGCATCTGCTGAAAACTGAAAGCCCTGAAAACTTGGTATGACAATTGACTGAGCATATTATGGAGAAAATCTTCTCATACATCTGACAATCCATCTCTGTAAGTCGCATAAGGAAAAGCTCATATCCTGGCAGAAGTAATGGAAGATATGAAGTAGTGGGGGTGTACATTTCCATCTCTGGAAAGGGCAAAAGGACTGTGCTGGAGAGCCCTGGGAATGACAAAACCATGGAAAGGAAGAGCCTGAAGCTTTGGAAAGTCTGCGGCCAAGTGCTTTTGCAGAGCACAGCTCAGCCTGCTTCAAAATTGAACACGGCTAAACCTCCCAAAGGTACCCAGTGAGAAAGAAAAAAGGGTGCATGCACTACTTGGAGATATGGTCTCAAGGCCACAAGGAACAGTCAGCCCAGAGGGCTGTGCAGTCTGTGAACTGGCAAGCATGGGCTGGAGCCTGGTCAGAAAGCACTCTCCAAAACATTAGATTTCAGGAGCCCCTGAAATCTAACCGTGCCTGGAGTTTAGCCAGGTTGCAGGCACCTCAGGAGACCATAGTGTCACAGCAGTCATTTTGGGAATGACATTGAGGGAAGGAGAGCCAGGGGAGGCAGCACACGCCAGGCTCATAGGTAGTCTGCAGACCACTGCTGTAGAGCAGCAGGGACGCAGCTAGACTGCCCGTGGGCACCAAACGGCTGCCCTACAGCAGCCGGGAATATGCTCTGCGATATTCCCAGAGTGGATGGGCAAAGACAGCATGGATGTGTTGAGGCTTTAGTGACAGAGGTCTGGAAGTTACTGCATCCAGCTCCCATGGAAATGAAGCCTTCAGACACATCTGGTTTTGGTCCTTTACCAATTTCTGTGACTCAAAGGTATTCAGAGACACCAGTAGGGATCTGTGCCTTTGCACGGAAAATGAGAGTACACACAAGGCTTCCATAGTTTTTAGCCCTGGAGGGTCTGTTGCCGATGGATCTGTAGCCCATTATAAGTATTTGCACTTACATGCTGGGGCATGGTGTCCAAACATCACACCAATGATCGCTATGGTTGTGACTGATTTCTGTTGCTGTCACTTGCAGTTTTGGGAGGAAAGCCAAGTACTGAAGCGAGGGATAGAAGCTCTCTCAGTAGATGTTTCAAGCTGCCTTTCCTCTAGTGCCTGAAAACTCACTTGCTGGGCAACGATCTGACAGCACAGGCCACCAAATGCACCGTGGCCAATTCCTCTGCAAAGCCCGAGGTAGGGAAGCACAAGGGACAAAATGCGTTTTTAGTCTTCAAGTTCCTACACAACACTTGACAGATCTTTGTTTATCACCAGAAATAAAAAGTCTGGAAACAGAATGTTTTATGCAGTCACATTATTGTTCTTCCTCTGACCCCATGGACGAGGACTCACGACTCCCGCAGGCCAAAGGTCAGATTTTGTAAAAATAAGTTTTTATTAGTCATGAAACACTTCTCTGCTTTTTAAAAAATACACATGAAGTCTTATGGTTTTTAGACAGCCACCTAACAGTTTGCAGCTGAAACGTAGCAAAGTAGCACCTGCTGCATGACAGTCAGAGCCACTGGGTAGAAACCAATGAAAATAAAAGTGAAATATATATAAAGAAAAAAAACACGCAAAAAGTTAGTAAGCTTGCAGAAAGGTCATTTAGTGTTGTGAAAAACGGAATTCATTTTTTACAACACAAGCATCAAATTTCCTTTAGTAAATAATTTGTAAAATATTTCCTCCGGTGGTGTGGCTAAAGCAGCACTGCATCCTCATTTCTATCCCTGACATGGGACAGGCTTCCCTGGCACTGAGACACGCATCCAGAAACAACAGCTCCTTCCCTGCCCTGTTCTGCGCTCGACTGGCCCATATTTAAAGCTGCCTTTGAAAACGTTGCATGTGACATTATAGAAATAAAAGGAAGCTCCTTTTGAAGAACCGCCTGTTCTTTATTATAACTGAACGTCTGTGCAATGATCATGAAACCCTATGCACTAATATTTAAGCACTAATAAACCTCTCTCTCATCTAGTTGGTCTACATGACCACTGAGAGGGGATATAATACTGCTGGCTGCTGCTCCTGTTCCTACCTGCTGTAACCAGGAGCTTCTGTGGTCTGACTCTGCAGGACCATTATCTCTGCCTTAAAAAATGGGTCTTATCTGCTTACACTAGGGTACAAGGCATCAGAACCAGGCCCTGTGCAAATCTCTTTTATTGTCAATTCTCTACATGTTTTATAAGGAATCCATTAGTTTTTGATTTGCAGGTCTCCACAAATCATCTTCATCGTAAATACTAAAATTACTGCATCGCTTGTAGTTTTTTTCTTGCCCATCTGGCAGGGCCTGGTGCTGTTCTGCCAGGTAACTTTCAAGATGTACATGTCAACAGCAACAACACCACATTTGGGGAAAACCAACAAACATAAAAATACCGAATTAAAATATTGATCTGCGGTCTTCCGCCAGTGCTGTATAAAACCCCATCCTGCTGATTCACAGCAGGTTCAGGAGACCAAAATGGTTTTATCAAGCAAAATTTCAACTTGTTTGTTTCAACTTCAGGAGGAGGAAATGGAGGGCAGAAGAAGGAAGTCTGGTTGGGATAAGCACGCTGCAGGCACGTCCAATCGCTCTTCTGGTGCCTTCAGTTCAGTGTGTTCTACTCAGCAATTGTTGGCTGCACCAAGGGGAGCACATGTACAGCTATCATCCCCCTGATGCAGCGTAAGATTAGTAATTCCTCTTTGTTTTATTCATTTGACCATTAAACTTTTCATGGTTCTAATCAACCTGATTACTTGAAAGATCAGAGAACACAAAATGATTAATTAAGGCTCAATTCAGCCACCTAAACTTAGGTATTTACTGCCACTGAGGTGCTCTAGGATATCTCACCTGACCTCTCCTGCAGGTCCAGAAGAATATGAGTGTTCAGCAGGTCCTGGGGCATTTTTTGGCAGCAGAGTGTGAGTGTCTCAAGGCATTTCTAATGACACTGAATGCAAAGCAGCAAACTCAAATCCATAGATTTCACGGAAGTCCAGTGAAAGATGCCTGCTTGCATTGTAGTATTTAGCTTGTACTTAGCTTCTAGTTTGCTGTTTCCTTTTCAGACCTGAGAATGGGTTTGTGTGCCCCCAAAGTGCCCATTTTCCCCAATATCACTGCATCTAATAAAGGATTATACTCCCTCTCATCAGCATTGCCCCTTTGTTTTCCTCGGCAGCAGCACGATGTCATCTTGTGACAGCTCTTTCCAGCTCAAATCCATGTTTACCTGCTTCTGCAGGAGGGAAAATGGGGCTGCAAAGAATAAAAAAAAAAAAAAAAAAAGCATTTGGACAGGAGTAAATTTTCCTGGGAAAATACAGGAGGAAGTCGGAGGGAGGCAGAGCAGGACACACGAGTTCTAAGAGGCACGAATCCATGATAAAGCCCTTATTAGTTTTGCTCGGAGAGTAGGGCCCCGGCAGGGGCAGCCGGGCAGGGCAGGCAGTGGCGGGTGCTGCCCGGCTGCCCTGAGCGCCAGACCCAGGGGAGAGGGAAGCAGCCTATTAAAAAAAATTTCTCTTTTTTTTTTCCCCCCTTCTTTTTTTTTTTTTTCCTCTGCAGCTTCAAAGAAAAACGATTTGCTCATTTGGTAATAACTGATGGGGACCGTGAATTACCGAGCTAGCCCCCAGCCTAGTGTTTATCTCCTCGCCAATAAATCTCTAAACTGAAGCAATGAAGCTAAGTACTGCTGCTATTTCTGCGTTTTATTTCCATATTAATCAAAACACAAGCCCACCCCCGCCTCCTCCCCGGCCCCGTGTAGCTGGGGAAGGGGCACCCCGTGAGGGGGCCGCAAGGGTCGGACTCGTCAGATAGGGGGGCCGGTGGGACGGGAGAGCGGGGGAGGAACAAACCCCCACAACTGAGGGAGTTAAATCAAACGCCCAGGGCCTGGGGGATCGGTGTCAAGTTTGTGGGAGACCCCCTGGAGGTGGGGGCAGCGGGGTCCTCCCTCTTGGGAACTGGGAAGCACTGGGAAGGGAGGGGAAGCTGCTTCCCCCTGGGACTAAGCGCAGCACCCGCCATCCCCACGGCCCCCGCCGTGCCGGGACCCGGCGGAAAGCGAGTTGATGCACAGCTGAAAACGAACGGGGCCCATCCACCTCGGATATATTTATATTTATATTTATACTTATATTTATATTTATATTCATATCATTTATATTCATATGTGTGTGTGTGTACACGTGTGTGTATTTTATATATGTGCACGCAGACATTACTTATTTTTGTGG
>VYZW01011229.1:0-10736 GCA_013401315.1 Balaeniceps rex
AGAAAATTAACTCTATCCCAGCCAAAACCAGGACATCCAGCAAGCAGTGCCTCCAGGGAAGGGCTGCGCCAAGGTGTGCCAGCACCTCCAGGGACCACCACCAGGGTCTGTTACCCAACGCCTCTGGCTTAGACATGAAGATAAGGACTCCTGAGAGGAACCAAAGCCACTTGCTGCCTGACCCCACCTTATCTGAAATATGCCCACAGAAAGACATTAATGATCAGCAGGAGAATAGCATTAACATTGCAAACAGTCTTCCACAGGGGTTTTTCCTCGATGCTGGTGAGTCTCTGCTCCAGGGCAGCTCTCTCCTCCTGGGACAGGGTGGGTTTGGGGCCGGCGCACACACCGCAGAACCACAAGTATAGCATTTTCCAGCAGGGAGGTTTGGCTGCTGCAAGAGACAGACCAAACAATGGGTGTTATCATCTAGCTGGGATTTTCCCTCCTTCCTTCCACCAGTTTGGAGGTGCATTGACCAATCTGGAGTGGGGCTTGATGCACCTTGGATGGGAGATGCAAGATGATCATGGGAGATGGGAGGTGGGAGATGGGAGATGGGAGAAAGGGAAGGGAAGGGAAGGGAAGGGAAGGGAAGGGAAGGGAAGGAAGGGAAGGGAAGGGAAGGGAAAAGAGAAACTCTACCTCGACCATGTACAGCACAGCCTGATTATAGTTGGTTGATTGCAACACCAATCATTCATTAGTTAATTAACAGGCCTCTTCCCCCTCCTCCCCGAGCCCACTTCCATCCACTTTCACAAATTCCTGACAGCATGATGGTCCATTTAGAGATCTCTGGGCTTATTTATTACACTTGACATGCCGGGTGAAGTATGTGTTTTAATTGTCAGCCCTGTGTCGTGTGTATTTCACTGGCTGTGCTTTCCAAATATTTTTTGAAATGCAGGATGTCATAAGGCCTTCAAAAAGGTGTTACCCAAAAAAAAACCTCATTAAACTGTCAACTGCTGTGTTTCACATTTCCTTGCCCATCACTACTAATTACAAAATACCAAGACATTTGTTTATAAAAATATGAGCTAGTTAAGTGAACTAGGAATTGATAAGAAATAATAAATAATGCTGAATGGCTGCATTCCACTTAAACCCAAGCTTACTCCATTGAGAAAAAAAATTAAGATATTTCTTTAGTTGTTCACTTCTGCTTAGCTTGGTTGTAATTGGCATCAGTGTCCTTTGGACTGACCAGCAAAAGGAAGGAGTGAAGAAAGCGTGTGCATGTGCCTTTCTTCTGACTTTTTCTTCTCTGCAACCTTGGAAGGTTAAGCTCAAAATTAGAAAGCTGCATTTTTTAAATGGATTTGCAGAATAAACCTCTGTCCGCTCTGGAAAAAACTTGCCTATGTAGCATGTCCTGCCACTTTTCTGTCTCCTGACAACTCTTTAAGTTCATTTGACTCTTCCTTTGCCTTCCTTCTTATTTAATACACTTAGTAGGACATACAGCTATTTAAGCAATTTGGGTCTGAGTTTTAACGATGGCTTATATCCTAAGGGAAGATGGAAGATACTATTGGCATAGTGTAAATGAGAAAACTGAGGCTTGTAGCTTTATCCCAGGACATCCACAAAGTGCACACATCTGCTCCCAGTGTCTCATGGTCCCTTCAGACCGTGATACTATTTTGATACAGCATGTTACAGCATCACTGAGTGAGTTTGGCCAGCAGAGCTCACACAGGAGTAAGGAGGAGGCATCTCTAGCACATACACAAGGGTTTTATCTCCTAGCAATGATGAGGATAAGAAGGGATGCCACTTTTATGTGCTGAAAGTTGAAATTACAGAGCCTGCTGTGACTTTCACAGCTCTAGCAGTAGCTGCTGCTTTGGTTATGCCTGTAGTAGTGCTATGGAGCTCCTCAAGAGCATCTTGGTGAGACAGACAAATAGATGCAGTGTCATGGCACAAAGCCCCAGTGTCAATGGGGCGAGGAGCAGTGTCCCAGCAGCACACACCTCCACCCTCCCAAGGGATGTTTGTAGGTGGCCGTTGACTCCTATCTAAGGAGTCCAGCACACCATTAAGTGTCCAGGCTTGAAGTGCTAAAATAGCACTGTGACTTGGGCAGGGCTGGGCCAGTGTAGTTTTCCTGGGTACACAACTTGTTCTAGGGAGGAGGAGGAAAAACATTTTACTGAATGATGAGCTTGCTTTGTTTTTCAGGAACGGCAGCTCTTCTGAGCCATTCAGAGGATTGCGACATGAAGGTAAATGCTAGAAGATATGTTGGGAGGACCAAGAACACCACTTTCATTTGTCACATCCTCATAACTGGTATAAGCATAAACACAAGCCCCAACTCCAGTGAATGCAACAGATGGCCTCTTGTGAGCTTTAGAAGGACTAGCATGAGATCTTGGCTGTGCACACACCACATGAGTGTGCTGGTTCACCGCCAGCCACCCTACCTGCCTCCTCCTTATTGGCTGAATCTTCACTTTCAACCAAGGCTCCCTCTTCGTTGCCTGGACTGTGCTGTGCTGTTTCACCCCTGGAATTTTCCAGCTCAGTGGCAGGTGCTTTTATGTGTCTTGTCCACCACGTCAGGGAAGCGAGCTGCAAAGTGGGACAGAAAACAAACAGGTTATTGCCTGTCAGTCTCAAACTGGCACGCCAGTCATCTCCCTCTTTGAGAGGGACAGATCCAAGACGGTGTTGAGAGACCTGTTCTGGGGCATCGGTTGTTCCCCCACTTTCTCTCATCTCCTTTCTGCACAGGTGGCCACACCCTGGAAAAGAAGGCTGGTACCATCCAGCTGGAGCTGAAAAGCTGAGAAAAAGTGTGAATGAATCTAGTTTCTTTCCTTCTATTTTTTTAATTAACCTGTTCCATCCCTGTTTCTACCAGGAGTAACCTTTTAATAGACATTGAAGAAGCAGCTTCCTATTTGCTAGGCTCACTTGATTGACATGAAGTAATGATAATCTGTGTCCAGAATGGCAGACCTGCAACAGGGAAGGGTAATAAAGTCAATTAAAAAAAAAAAAAAAAAAGCCAAGATAACCCTCTCTGGATACAGTCAATCACAGACAGCAATTGTACCCTCAGCAGAGAAAGATCAGTTGGGGGCTGGCATGCAGATGTATGGCCATAGGGGCATGATGCAGATATATCACCACAGGGACACGACACAGACATATCACCATGGGAACACCGGTATTTGAGCAGTTCCTTCTCTGGGACATGGGGAAGCACTGGAAGATCTTCTGTCTCAGTTGTCATTTTATAGGAAAAGAAAACCCAATATGAACATTGAACTCCGCAGCTGGGACAAGCTCACATCAAAGCGGCAACCTGCGCTTCCAAATGAGCTTATCTCAGGGCTCTTAGTGGGAAAAGTAGCAGTATTGTGTCTCTGCTCTGTGACTGCAAGTATGTGTTCAAGAAGTGCAACTGTGTGGGCGGACAGGGCCATGACGGTGAATATCGAGTCACAATTCACAGGGAGGATTATACCATACATGAGACCAACAGGTGTAGTTACAAGTAGAAAAAAAATGAGCTCTGTGCACACACTGTAAGACTTGCCCATCCAAACAACTTTTTGCTTTTTTGTTGGTTTGGCTTTTTTTAATTTGTGTTTTAATTCCAGTTTTCTCTATTGTGCCAATACAAGACATTACCTCTCTCTGCAGTCTTTCAGTGAAAGAACCATCAAAGCCATGAAAGACAATCAGTCCTGGACAGGCTGCTGTGGCTGCAATCTGCTCTGTTTTGCAAAAGCAGGAGGTCTGAAATTCTTACCCTAAAGCAAGTCTGAAAGTCTGCTCCTCCCTGGGACACAAGGAGTGCACAGGAGGCATTAGTCTTGCAAATCTCACAGTGGTCCTTTTGCAGCTGAGGGGTGGGGTTAACCTCTCAGGGGCTCAGGTCTCTGAATTTATGCCAGGCCTGCTGCTTCTTTGGCTGACCATGGCACACCAAGCAGCTTGATGGCATCGTCACTTCCTAACCTCTGTGTGCTCTGGCCGAGCCAGGCAGCAAGGACCACAGTCACCAATCCCACTCAAATGCAGTTGCCCAGGTCCATGTGCTGCCCTCCCGCTCCAGCCCGTCGTCTACCCTGCAGAGGAGCCACAGGATGGGACCAGGGCAGCAAAGCTGCAGTGGTGACAACAGGTCGGGCAAAGTCACATATTTGCTTGACAAGCGGCTGCCTCCCTGCTCTGCCCGTATGGAAATGAACGTCTCAAGTGGGTCACACAAAGTAACGTGAGTTTAATTTTTGAATTTTACACACACAGATCTAGGCAGGAGTTTCCAGTTGACACAAAATGTTGCATAATTTCCAGAAGATTTATAGCTTTATTTAAATCATTTTCAACCAAGATGAGCATTGGGCAGGGCTAATCTTTCTTGTCATGATGTGCTAAATTGCTTTGATTTGATGATCCTCATCTTTCTCAAGGATTCTTTTTTTTTTTTTTAATCACTTAGGAAACGTCACTGGAACATAGCAAAGTTTCAGCATACTAAAGGATTTCCAAAACTTTTTTTCTTTTCCTTCCTCTTCCCACGTGTCACTGAATGACTGTCTCTTCACATTGTAGCAAAATCTGCAAGGGCTGGAGTTTACCTGGTGTTCAGACTGCCAGACGGGAGCGATTCCCAACTGAAAGCAGCATAGATACACAGGTAACCTCGTTGTGCATCACCCCACTTACCCACCCAGGAGCTGGTGCTTTGACCATGGCCAGATAAAGCAAACCACAACCCTAGAGGGCTCCTTGGTGAAGCATCACACCACACTCCAGCTTCAAGCTCCCCTGCGGTGGGTTTTGGCTGGCTGAATTCCTTGAGGTCCCCCCTTTCTCCTCCTTGCCATCGTGTGGCTGTGGAGGCTACCACAGGGCTGGCTATGCTTCCCTGGCACAGACTTACAAAGATATGGGGGTGGGGGAGGCAGATGATGGCACATGTTTTGCATGCCTGGAGAAAGCAAGCAAATACATAAATAAGGAGAACTGCTGATGGGAGCTGCATTAGCAGAATTGACTGGGACCTTGGAAATGCTGCCTGAGGCCACCATGCCCAAGGGCAGGGGAGCAGGGGGTGGCCGCTTAGTGCGTCCCAGGGAACACTGTGGCTCTGCTTCCTACTGCAGAGCCATGCATGGGCACTGCCTGGGGAGCCCTGTGTCCGCCCTTAGTTTGCTCCTTTGTGGGTGCCTGGTTCCCACAGGAGCTGAGCAAGCTTTGCTGTCAGTGGCACTAAATGGTGCTGTGGGAGCTTCAGCTGTAGCACCTCAGGAGTGCATGGTATGGCCATGCACCTAAAGGAGCCACTGAAGCCAGACCTCAGGACACAGAGAAAACATCCCCGACTCCAGAGCACATCAAGTAGAATTGCTAATCCATCAGCCTGTCTGGGTGAGCCCTGACCCCTGGGGAGGTGACCTGCTCATGTAGCACCCATGCTTTGTGGGCTGTTCCTCTCCCTTTCCACCCTCGCATTCTCCTTGGACAAGGCAGTTTGCAAGAACTCAGCAAAGTTTTTCTTTTGTTGTTTGTAAACTAGAATAAATCCTTCTGTTCCAAAATGCCATCTGGCACCTGACAGTTGTGTTTCGGCTTCACAGTCTCAAATTTAATTGTAAGCTCTTTTGCAGTGTTTTCAAGGACGGCGTGACACAATATGGACTACCTACAATGAAGACATATGAACTCTGGAGCATACCAAACAAATTCCTTGCATACTTGTTTTCCAGCACAGCATCAATCACCACAGGGATGGGAGACTGTCCAAAACAGCAGGAGAAAATGCTACAGCTTGCAGTTCTTGGACTGTAATTCATTTAAAGCCAGGCACATTAGCTGTACCACTGTAACATCAGATACAAATCTCTTTTCTCCTTTTGCCCATTTACTATCTGAAAAGCATTGAAATTCAATATTTAAAGTTGTCCAGTGTAGATCCTCAGCTGGTGTAAAGCGGCATAACTGTGCTCAACAGATGCTCCTGGTCTTTGAAGGCAATGGAGCTATGCTGATTTACATCTGCTGAAGTATGATCTATCACTATATTTCCTTGGCTTTTTCTTTGGTGGCTTGTTTTTCTTTTCCTTTTGCTTGACAAAATAAATGGCATAATTCCTAGCTCTTATACAGTGTCTTTCATCATTACATCTCAAAGCGCTGCACAGATAAGAGCTAGCAGAACTAGCCCCATGCAATTTTTATGGGGGAAATATCTGAGGCTCATAAAGGGAATTGACCAACACATGGGACTGGGAATCACCAGAGCTCCAGATATCCTCAGCCAGGACACCTGCTAACCAGCCTTCCCCTCTCAGCCACTATCATGGGGACATACAGGCTCTTCACCACATGTTTGCCCATTTGCATGCCAAAACCCAGCAACCCGAGGTCACTAATGGCCAAACACAAAGTTCAGGTGCTAGTTTCTACCCAGAGGGTTAGAGCCTGACACATCCATCCTGATTTCTACCTCCCACCCTTCCTTCCCAAAACCCTTCTGTCCTTGAGCCATCTCAGCACAGCCACAGACCAACTTGAGATGAGGAGACAAGCTCTGCTTGCAGGACACTGTGAGAAACCATGCCACCAGGAGTGATGGTCCAAACCTACACCTGAACTCATGTCTAGGGCAAAAGCTAGGGTGAGTTTGACAGAGGGAAAATGAAAAGTGTTGGTTTTAAAGCTGCCCACTCAGATTCATGCCAGACAGGCAGCAATCCAGCAATGTTGGCACCTACCTCAGCTTAAAAACCACGCCTTCACTTTGGCTGTTCTCTGAGGAACAAGGTCAGACCTTTCCTGTTGTAACTGGGGATAAATAGTAGAAACTGAATGGAAATCAGACTAAAACCAAATAGGGGCAGGCTCTGACATTCCTACCGAGCTATGGGAAGAGGGAATTAGCTACCACTTACTGGCACAAATTGCCTGGCAGCCCATCTCATTTTCCTTGTAGTGGGAAGATAAGGGGGGGTGTGGGTGGACACATGGGACATGGATGGTCATCACCATCATCAGACAACTGATCTAGGTCTCTGTGTCCAGCCGCTCACTGCCACAGGCAATATCATTAATTGTTATTAATTTTCTTCAACAGAATCTCTTATACAGAGGTCAAGCACTGAGCTCAGCACTATGTGGGGTCCATAGCCTACCAAAAGGTTATCCTGAACATCCCTCTTTAGAAAACTTCCCCAGAAAAGCTCAGCCTGTGTTTGTTTATGGCCAACACTGCCCTTTAGCAAGCTCTTCTCTCTCCCTGACTCTCCAGATGCATCTGGGGGGCCAGCCACCAGCCCTCATCCTTTGTTCCTCTGGGATAAATGCACACAGCTGTTTCAGACAACACCCTATCCTCCCTGACCATCCCATTGGCTTTCCTCCCTGGACCACTTCCAGTCTGAATTCACCTTTTCTGAGCATTGGCTGTTTGAAGAATATGTCAGATAAGGTCCCTTAAGTCCAGCACCTATAAACTCACCTATTTCTACTGAAAATACTCTCTAAGGAATCTCTTATGATCATAACCTTTCTTTCCCTGATGCTATTATAACAGGTCTTCATCCTGGACTCCCCCCCTCAAAATGTGCTTTAAATGTTTTTATACCTCCGAGGACAGACTAAAAAGCCTGTAGGTGCTGTGGCCAGTTTCTTCATTTCCTGAACCGTTGGCATGATGTTCACTATTTGCCTGTGCTATGTTAATGCATCTTATCTTGCTATTGCTGTGGGCAGAGAGCACTGCACGTGTTTAGTTATCACAGGTCAGATGATGAGTGGGAACTCATTAAACCACAGTAATTAATTGCTGGCAACCATCTGGCCACCCCTGAGCAGTAGTGAACAACGTAAGCAGCAGAACTAATGGTGCCTCCTTGCCAGTATTTCGCTCTCCCATGTGGATCCTCTGATAGCTAATAAAAGCTGAGACTTTATCTCAAAGCAGACACAAAGACAGTCTCTCTCTCCCCACCTCTCCTCTATCTGAGCACCTGCTTTCATGTAATCTTTAGGAGCTGTGTATCTTTGACACCACTAACACTCAATCAAACATTGATGGAACTGGCTAATGCTTTACAAGTTATGAAGAAGCAACAGATAGAAAATGATGTGATGATATCACCCTTATTTCCTCATGCAGTTAGACAGGAAAAAATAGGTCTTTTAAATCTATCCAGTAACCTTTGTTTGGAGGTAGATGGCAGGTTTTTTTATATTGACAGCTGCTTTAAAACTTGGGACTGGGAAGAGTTGCTTTAAGGTTTTATTATATAAAGCCTCCCAACTCTGCACCATTTCAACATGTTAAGTAAAAGAAAGTTATGCCTGACTCAAAGTTATTAAACATAATTGAGATCACATTGGGACAAAATGTTATTTTCCTAAATGCCCATGTTGCAAAAGATATTAATCTTGTTTGCCTGCAAGATTGATGCTGGCTCTGCTGAAACAGGGTAGATGCTACAATTGGATATATTTAATTCCTCCTCAGCAGTGCTCTGTAATATGATTTCATCTCCTTCCTCTTCTTTTTTTCTTTCTATTCCAGTTATGATGGGCTGTGGTGTCTGCCCAGCTCCAGGCACAGCATGGGAACTCACACTCAATTTGAAGCACTCAGTGCCTCAGGAAGCATTAACACTATGCGACCTGGGGAATAGAAAGCTGAGGAGCAAGAGCTTCTTTGCCGCATATGCATTACACAACATCTCTTAACCATGGGAGGAAAAGAAAAGGACAGATTTCAGAGATTTTTGGAAACCAAATGGGGGCTCTGAGAAAAGGGTGCCACTGCAAGTCACTTACCTTTTCTTCAGGGATCGGTGGGGTGCAGAGACTAATAAGGACAATGACAATCGCAGTGAGGACACAGAGAATGAGGGCAAAGTAGAGGTAGTGCAAGTCCTTTAGCACAGCTGGTCTTCTGTCCTCCTCACCACAAGGCGGTGTCCTATAAATAAACTCGATGATCATCCGAACGAGACCAACAGCTAGCCCAACCACGAGGCCCCAGAAAGCACCCTGAGAAAAGGCAAGCATAAAGAAAAGGTCACTGCATGTTACCCTTGGTTAAAGTTTTTCCTTTCCTTTCCTTTCCTTTCCTTTCCTTTCCTTTCCTTTCCTTTCCTTTCCTTTCCTTTCCTTTCCTTTCCTTTCCTTTCCTTTCCTTTCCTTTCTTCTTCCTTCCCTTCCCTTCCCTCTCTACCTTAGACCAAGACCTTTTATGCCTGATGGAAACCCACACTGACATGCATCAAAGGAGGATGTTTTCAGTTAAAAATCCTCATTTTCTCTCTCTGTCCTTGAACACAGAGCAGATAGAGCACAGACAATGCAAGAATCTTTTCCTAGCAACCTGCTTCCAACCAGACTTTGACACATCATCCCTAAAGTGCAGAACAACTTTGCCTTTCATGCTTTCAAATGACAGTGCCAAGAAGTACCACTTGCAGTGGCTTCTTGGAAGCAAACACGCATACACTAGAGACTGGGCTAAGATCCACTAATGCATGCCAGGGAAAGGCTGTCTAATTGTCGCACTTTAGCTGGACTGGCTTTAAGTTTAAAGAATCTCAAAGGCTAGGTAGTGAGGGGAGAGTTATTTATTTATTTAATCAAATTAAATACGTATATCAATTGGTTGTTGACACTCCACTTACAGGCTCATTAATCCTCTTGCAGAAGATTGCCAAGATGAAGACAGCTGTGATTGGTGGGGCTAGGTAGCTGGTTATGGACTGAATGTAGTCAAAGAGCCTGCCGCTGTTGGCTGATTGAATGATCGGGATCCAGAGAATACTGATGACTGCAAGGATGAGGATAAAGACTCTGGAAGATGAGGATAAAATTATATTAGCTCTGCAGATGGTGGAGTCCACCTGAAAATGAAGTTTTGCAGCAAAACACACTTCCAATTGCTCTCAGAATTTCCTAAGAAAAAAATCCATAGGTCAGTCTCAAGAAGAAACTCTCCCTGTATACACAGGAAAAGAGAAAATTTTGCTCTTCTAGAAAGTCAATTCAACCAATTCCCAGAGCTAACTTCACAGATTTCAGAGTGAGCTGAGCTAGGACTTGCCAGTCAACATGCATGAAAGATCCACAAGGGCATGGTGGCTCCCACCGTGAGCTGGATTAGTGCAAGCCCTTCAACCTGGTGTGTCCTAGAGAGTGATACATTCTTCAAAGGACTAGTTCTTGGATGCGACAGAGAGAGGGAGCTGAAAGCTTGTGGAAGCAATCTTTCTGCCACCTTTCCGAGCAGATAACATCCTCAGCCTTGTACCTTTGCCAAGTTCCATTTAATTTGCCACTTATTAAAATTTCTTCTGGGGTCTCAGGTGCATACCATAACCCTCCTTCATCTTTGCATTGTATGTTATAGAGGTTTATCCATATTGCTGAACAAGAGGTACTTTCCCTCTTACTACTCTACAGTGGTGGAGCATGAGATTGCCTGCAGCCTTCACCCACACCATAACAAAGTTTAGAAACTTAATGCTCATGTCAGGAGAGGAAAAGCACCACAAACAGGCAGAATGCAGCTTAAATTCTGCTATCAGGAGGAGAACTTTATATGCCCCTGATATAATGCAGTACCAAAGCTTGCTCACAAAGGGCACTATAACTTATCAGAGAGATAGAGAGCTGGGAGGCCCAGCTCCCTGCACTTTTCCATGAAAAAAAGGAGTAATTGCAATGTATGATTCCTGTCTGATGCAAAAATA
>VYZW01011229.1:19186-44654 GCA_013401315.1 Balaeniceps rex
CTGCCTCTACATTGCTTTTTGGCTACCATCAGGGTACAATGCTACAAGCAATCCAGGAAAGATGCTGAGTTTTGTCTTAAGCCAGAACCTACCTCCCTTTCACCATACCCTTTTTATACAGCACAAGTGACAGAAAGAAAGAGGAATAACCATAACATACCTAATGCTGAAAACTCAGCTACAAGAACAACAGCAGATTTATGATAATTTAAGAGAATTCCACATCTACAAGATGCAACCAGCCAGATCCTCAGATGGGGTAATGCTGCAGTTCCCCTGTCTATATTGCCTAAGGTTTGATCTGATAGAAGGGGAAAAGCAGGCAGACAGCTTATGGTACTTATGCTGTTTAGTATTAGCTGTCACATCCCTGTAAATTTCTCACTGTGCTTTGCTGTTTAATGAGGGCTCTCTCCCTTAGGATAGGTCTCCATGATCAATACAGAGGCAGGTATTTGCTTCAGCAAAGCAGCACGCTAACACACTGCTACTGTTTCTGGTAGCTGAGCTGATCCTTTCAAGGACATCTGAGTTCTCTCTGAGCAGCCCTGAGTTGTAGCAGGATGACCTACCCCTGCCCTAGACGCAAGGGTTGTGTTCAGTTGGATACATACGGATATCTTGGTGAACATAGAGAGAATGAGGGACAGTATGGACATGTAGATTTGTATCCTCTGCCCTCCAAATCTCTTCTGCAGGTATTCAGGCATGGTGACCACTCCTGCTGTGATGTAAACAGGCACAAAGATCCAGCCAAGAGCCAGAAGTGCCCAGGTAGCCTGTTAATGAGACAGAGAAAATAAAGACACATGATTCAACACATGGGAAGGTCCTTCTCCTCTGCTCTTTCAGTGGAGATCCTGAGAAAACAGAATAGCACAGTGCCATGAAATATATTTGGGAAGCAGTCTGACTTTTTCTCCCTGCTCAGAAGAGGAGATGACAAATGGAGGAATGATTACAATATAATTAGAAGCTTTTGAAGTTATCCTCCTAAGCCCTGTGTCTCTCTGTCATGGGTGGTACATCTTGTTCCATCTCCTGGTCTTTTGGGCAAGATGGTGCATTCTGTTGCTCTGGATCTCTGAAAGATGGTGTTGTATTTGGTGGCCTTTGAAACCACTGATGCTGTGGCAGTGAAGAGTTAAGTGATTCAGAGAAGGATGGGAGCATCTGTTTGTTGCTTGATTAGCAAGTGATGAGGCTGAGCAGCAGACTGTCCCTGCAGAGCATAAAAATAAGCAACAGCAAGACGCTGCCGGGATGTTCTCCTTGCAGGCTGACACAGATGTGCTTCTGTCACTGGTAGATAAAGGGGCAGTTCAGTTGCTTTGCCACAGGTGAAGGGTCTTTTGGAAGGTGTAAAGTCATCTCCCATCATGTATTTCTTCTCTGAAACCTAGCAAAGGCCCAAACAGGAGATCTTGAACATAAATAAAAGCCATTGGATTATCAAACCTAACCTCCTGGCTGTCTCAGGCTGTTACCTTAGTCCTTACATTACATTAGTCCAGATTTTACTTTGATCAGTTATTTAAGTTATCAGAAATGAAACTGATCCCTGTGAGCAGAGATTGTGAGTGATCAAGGAGAACAGCCATCGCTCCTGCAGTGGCAGAGACTGGCTTAGGCAAAAGATGCTCATATGCAGCTGAGTGATGTCCCATGGCAAAGGGAGGGAATAATGGCATATCTAAGGTCCCTTTCCAAACCAAAAGAAATGAATCTAAACTCCTGAAGCTAGATTTGCCCTGACATACAATCTTGTCTTCATGGGCTTCTAAAATGACTTGAATACATTTACTTAAATTATACCGATACAGGTATGTCCTACATGCACCAGGCTGAACACAGGCTCTGGTTTCTTCATAAAGGACTTAAAGGTGATCTTCGTGATTTAGAAAAAAAACAGTGCAGTGAATAGATATCCCAGGAAAGAGCTTTTGGTGGGCCCTGCCTGTGCTTGGCAAGTATCCTGGACTATTAGCAGTCTCTGCTGATATAGGCAAGAGATTTAGAGTTAGGTGAGTGATGTTTATTGTGAGGCTGGCACTAATCTCACTCCTCATCAGTGCAGCTGAGAAATTTCATTAGCATCACACACAAAGGGCCTGGTTTTCATGCTCTGCATGGTGTCAGTGGCAATTTTTCAGGCCACTTCAATAGGGCAGAATGAGACCTGCCTTCACACCCAGATGTTTGCCCCAGAGATGTCACATTTTGGCAGCTGACAGGTGAATGCAGTGTTGCCGATTCTCATGGCTATACACTGAATTTAAGAACGCATGTTGCTTTTTTTCAAACTCCCTGTACCCAGAATGCTGTGAATATCCAAGTACCTTTTCAGCATTCATTATCTTTTATTTTAATCTTGATGAGTGCAGACTAAAGCTTAAAAATATGGCCACGTGTTTCTAGAAAGGTCAAAGAGCTAATAATTTTAGTGAATTCTACTTAAACTAAAATAAAGATCTCATGTTTTTAAGGCTGTCTGAATGTCCGGAGGCTTCTTTCCTGAGGCTTGAGAACTTGTAGTTGCTGGTACTGTTAGCATCTGATTCTGGAGACAAACCCCCAGTCCCTTTGTAAACAGTGACATCTTAGTTGACAACATAACTGACTCTTACATTCCACTCAAAGCCCCCAACAGCAAGGCCCCCAGCTGCTCCACTGCTCGCCAGGCCGATGAATAAGCCACTGCCCACGTTGCTTGACAACAGGGATGCTCCAATCTGAAAAACATGGCACAGGCACAAAACCCAGAAAGTCACCTTGAGGAACTTCTGTATCAGCCCAAGTATTTCCACACGGCACTCTCTTTCCCCAGGGCCTCATCTCCTTGTAGGTAGGTAGCTGGGTGCTAATGGGGAGTTGGGTTTGCCTTTTAAAGAAAACTATGTTTTTATACCTTAAAGTGGATGTGCCTGCTCCCTTCCACCACCCTCACTCCAATGCAAAGCTTAATCTCAGAATCGGGGTTCACTTTGTCAGTGGTTCTTCTGAGATACACGCCTGTTATGGGGACTACAGCGGGGTGAGGGAAGTCTGGGGCAGCCACAGATACCTCACTGTCCATGAAACATGATAGATTTCTCCATTTCCTTGTTACTCAGCCAGCAACGTGCCTTCTCCAGCCTTGCTGACCCTTGCTATACATCTCCATGTCTTGCTGACAGCCCAGCCTCTTTTAAGTGTTGCACTGAACATGCGTGTGGTGGTTTACACAGCCAGGGTGACAGGAGTGCTCTCTTGGAGCTCCTCCTAAGGGAGGAGATTCCTGAACCATAGCAGGGACAATGTTAGAAACATGCAGGTGTTTTGTGTTTAATGTCTATACATAGGTTCAAAGATATTCAGCTCTGCAGTAGTCTGGAAAATGCCAATGCCTCAGGTTAACTTTAACTGTAGGCTGTAGGCATGGTAGGCTGTCCCTACCATGGCTCATTGACACCCTAATTGGAAGAATGCAAGCTCCAAGGCGCTTTAAACAGGGCAAAGACTATCTGACTTAATTACTACTTTTATTTGGCATAAAGCCTCACCTCCTTTCTGTATGCCAACACCAAATCTCTCTCAGGGTCAAAGGAGAAGACACCCAAAGGACAAGCCTAGCCCTTTTGTCTCCAGAGAAAGTTTGCTTTTAGCCACATCGCCTACAAGGACCTTGTCTCTCCCTAGTACTGCTAAATGTGAAGTATAGAATGATGGAATTTGATCTGCTTCTCACCTTTGAGCAAGGAAAAACATTAATATGGCATCAACACCCACACAGATTCCTGCCAACAGCTCTGCCTTCTTGTCTGTCTAAGAAAACTCCTGATTAGAGAGCTGGCTGCTGCAACATGAATTTGCAACTAAGGTGAGGACTGGTGCTCTCAAAAGATGTAAACAGTTTTCCCGATATCTATATCAGACACGGAAATACAGAAGACATATTACACAGGAGCAGCAATGTAATATCAGGGTTTAGTTGAGGCTGCCTAACACACAGCAGAAATCTGTCATCCCTGTAAAATAAAGTAAAATACATCTAAGCCAGTCAGGTACTCAAGGTGAAGGCCACGAGGAGCTGAGCCTGCAGGAGTGCTGCAGAGGTGGAATCAGCTCTCTGACAAACAAAATTGAAAAGTGAACAGTATTAGAGGTTGCTCTGAACCTAGATTGGCAGGTCAGGAGAGCCAAGAGCCAACCTGTATCCAACACACTCTGTGGCCACCTGTGGTTGGAGCTAAAAGCAATGAGAATGTTTTTTGGTTTGGTTTTTTGTTTTTGTTTTTTAAAGAAACAAAAAGAAAAAAAGAACAAAGTTGAGGAAAAAAATGTTCCATTTTAGTATCTTTTTATTTTTCCATTCCTGATTAGAGAAAACCGTCAAGCTAAGTTTTTCCATTAAATGTCACTTGACCAAGACAGAAGTATAAAGAACATTTCAGAAATAACAGATTTTAGAAAGGTGTATGTGTCTCCGATGGAAGAGATTGAAAATCTAACACAGTGAATTTATGGGCAATGTACATCCAAAGGAAAAAAAAAGAAAAAAATACAGTGTTTTCTTTGAGAAGTGCATTTCATTACCCATGACTCACTGGAGAGATATATGGTGCTAGAGTCTGGCATTGGCTGAGAAGGATCTTTATTCCTGTGGCGTTTTTATTCCTTTCAAACTTTAAATTATCTTTATATATACCTTTCACTCATAAGAAAAGGTGCCTTCAATAGATTTTTTTTCTCTTCATGGTGAATATTTATACTTCAGTGGTTTGAAGTTTATATCCTTTACATCATTAGTCAATAATCTCAACTTTACTCTAAATAGCAAGGTCTCAGAAAGTCTTGGGCTTTGGGATTATTTTTTCTTTAGTCTCTAAATGCTTTTTTACTGGATAGAACACCCTTAGATTACCTAATGCTCTCTTGGCTTGAGGACAATGGTATCTTTGGTGAGTTGGGGCCAAAGAATTTCAAACCCAGCTAGGCAGTCAGCACTCCCTCACTTCCGTCAATATGAACATTTCTATTGCTGACTTAAGCAGAGAAATTGAGAGTTGAAAAAACCTGAAGATATTGAACTATCCTTTTGGCCTAGCAGCTCCACGCTGTAGCCCATTGGCAAAGTTGCATGGGATGATTCCTGGTGGATCCTCTTCATCTCAAGGCTACAGTCAGAACATGTATGGACTGGGTCCCCTCACCAGACCTGCCCTCCTTACATGTGGAATTTCTTTTGAACCATGAGAGACAGGGGGATGCATTTCACTCACAGGCCACCAAGTCGTGGATCGTCCAGCTAGGAAATAGCCTCCAGTGGTCCCTCGGCTTGCTCGTATCAATGACTGGAAGCACAGGGAAAAAAAAAGTGGTTTCCTCCATTCACCCACCTTCAAGACAGATTCAGTGCCCATCCCAGTAGCCTTGAAACATTCCGCCAGCAACCTCTTGCACCACTCTAGTCCTACTCCCTTGGGTGTCACTGCAGTCAACTGGCTCACCCTACTCAGAGCAGCACAGACAGGTAGTGCATAGCTCTGATGCAGGCTGAAGCAGGGCCCCTGTGAAAGGCATCTAATTTTGAGAAATCTAGTAGTCTGGCTGCTCTCAGCCATGTGAAGGTACGTGTTTGCAGCTCCAAGAAAGGCTGCCCACCTTCTGATGATGGTATGTGTTAAGAGGAAGCATTTCTCTCCTCACTGTCCAAGCACCCCTAGCAAATGCCTTCAGAGCCCAATAAGGGAGAACATGGCATAGGGGTGAGAATCAGAGGACAACCTTGTATCCCATGGGATGCCATCAAGGACTGTCTTTGTGCATGACACGCAGGGTCACTCCAGGATGGCTAGCAATGCCCTGCTGCAGATCCTGCTGCCTTGCTTCTTCCCACTGCTGGGGATTCAGGGTTTCCAACAGTCCCACACTTGTATGGCCACATCACGCAGCCCCATCTAGGCTCTGCATGAGAACTGCAGGGGTTTCAAGAGCAATAGGATGTCCATAGGCCAGCAAGCCCCTCAGATGTGACTGAGGCTGACTGTGCTTGCTGTTTGCAGCAACCAGGAACTCACAGTCGGGCACCATAACGTAACGGTTGATGCAAAATGCCTATGCACATGGCACCACCCGGACTGGTGAGCAGCACTGCCACCAAGCCAGGAGAAGCCTGAATGCCTGGTTTAAGCATCAGCTCCAAAAATTGTTTTGTGTATCTGTTAAGTACGCCAGGCTTCACCCATTGCTTCTGCCTCTCTTTGTGCAGGTTTCTGGTAGTCCAGCTTTGGAAAGAAGCTGCTTGTACCTGTTTAATGTCTTCTCCTTGAATGCACCCATTAGGAACGAGAAAAAACACTTCAGCCAACCAGAAGATTGTAGGTCTCTATGAAAGAGGCCTTTGCAAAGCAACATGAACAAATAATTAGTAACAATCTTTCCAAAGCTTTTTAAAGTCCCATTTCAGTCTTCTCCCCCTCAACCCCAGCTTTTCTCTTGCCCTTGCCCTCTGCCTGCCCACACCCCGGTGTGAGACTACTTTGCAGCATGGGAGGTAGACATCATCCCCAGAACGACCTCCAGGGAATGACCCCTTGGTTGTCCCCATGTGGGGGTAGGAGTGAGGGCTCACACTAAGATCACTGTCACCCCGCAAACCTGCTCAATAGGCCATGGGATAACAGTGTGTGCAGAGGATGCCCTTTGCAGGCAAACACCTTTGTACCCAGGAGGGGTCCAGGGAGGATCATAGGCTCTCCGCCTCAGGCAGAACTAAACCCAGTCAGCTTAGGGACTCACCCATATCCCGACGACGAGGACAAAGGTGAAGTAAAAAACCACGACGATGATGTCTGCAACCCCAAAGGCCACTGTCATGTTCCCCGGTAGTGTGTAAGCTCTGTGATGGCTGGAGTCGGCTGGCTCACGGCTGCAAGCAACCTGCTGATTTTCTCTCTCACGCTGGACTTTGGTGTACGTTGATGTTCATCGCTTCCTTTGTAATAGTTAACAGGGTGAAGAATGTGTGAGTGGGGAGCGGGAGCCAGGCAGGACTGTGGCTAATGTTTCCCAGCAGGCCCCAGCAGGAGCTTTGGCTCCAAGGTTCATCAATGAGCATGTCCCCATAGCTCTGCGGTGTGAGCATCCCTCCCAGACGCTCCTGCATCCTTTTACCAGCAGTACCCTCTCCTGCCCATTTACCCATTGGTGACAGCCACTGGGATGGCAAATGGATAAGTGTCACTTTGTCTTGTCCCCCACCCCTCTTTCACATCACTTTCTCCACAGCATCCTGGAGAGGAAAGTTCCCCCTAAGAGGAGCTGCCATAGAGGGGAGTTGGTCTTTCCTCCTGGTGCGGGCAGTAAGAATACTGATCTGTGCAGGATGGGTGCAGCACCCGCACCCACGCCCCAGGGACAGGACCAGCCACAGGCAAGGGCATTGGCGCCCCTTTCCTCACTCGGTCCAGCTGTGTGCTGCCTCCTTCCCCATCCTGTGCTGCAGCTCAGGGATACTCCGTGCTGCAGAGAGACTCACAGCCCCAGCGGATGGTCAGGAGACAGGGAGCATGTTTGCCGCTGTACATTCACTTTGCAGATAGCAACAGAGGGAAGTGCAGGGAGGAGACAGGTGTGTTTTCTTGGCAGGCTCTCCAGCATGCACGTGACAAGCAGAGCCAATGCCAGGTCACCTACCTGAGCTGGGAAAGCTGCAGTGGCAGCAGGAGCAGCAGCTGTCTTGGGGCATGGGCAGGTAGGAAGGGGCTGTCCCCTACCACAGCAGCAAACTGCAAACCACAGATTCTTCTCCCCATCTCGCCAGCTGCCTGGTGCAGCAGAGTCATTTCTCAGCTGCGCAGCAGAGTAATTTCTCAGCTGCGTGGGATGTCTGGCCCTTTTCCACCTCTTAATGCTGCGGCCAGGCAGGACCTGTGCCTTCACCTCCCTCTGCACCAGGGCCCTGCTCAGAGGTGCCAAGAGGAGTCTGGGACAGTCCCTGCGGGTGATTCAGTTGATGGTCATAACCCAAGAGCCTGAGACAGGCAGATGGGCACAAACCTGGCTTCTCAGTGTGATTCCTAGTGATGTTAAAAGACATTTGCCTCCCACAGATTTTGGCTCCTGACATTGCCCTCAAAGCCATGGGGACTTGTGGCGTCCATTTCCTCCTTAGTTTATAAATACAAACATCTCCAGACCATGGCTGGCCCAGGTCACCCTCTGGAGTGACGTCTCCTCTCCCGTGGCTGAAGAATTGCTACTTTTCTGCTTTCTGCTGAGTGCCCACAGTGCTGTGAATGCCCCTCCAAGACAGTGTCAGTTCCCTGCCTCATTGTCCCCACCCACAGTAGCACCAGGGAAATCACAAGTAGGCTGGAGATGTTTCCTGAGCACTCCTATGGAGGGGTTGCTGCTGTAGGAGAAGGCAGGGCAGTGGGTTGGGCTAGCAAGGCAAAGGCAGGGGCTACGACTGATGTCTTTGGGAGGGGTTTGGTTTGGGGCTGCCACCCTGTCAGGCTCAGCAGGGCTTACCCTGAGGCCTGTCAGAAAAGAAATCATGAAGGGCTCTAGCTGGATGGTAAAAGAAAGCAGAGAACACTTGGGACACACATAGGGTGGTCCTAACTGTGGTCCTAACCAGCCCCCAAGACTCAAGCTCCGACATGGCTGCTAAGGTCCTTCCATTACCTCTGCCTGCAGCTATCTCATACCTGCTAATGGGGGACAGGACACCTCAGCTGAGGGCACCAGCCTGGTCTGGCGTCAAGGTGGGGACCCTCCAGCACCAGCCTAGCTCTCCTTGACACCACCAGCCTTCTGAATCAGGGCACAGGGTATGGGTCACACCGCCCCTCTTCTCCTTTGTTGGGACAGCTTTGAGAGGGTCACCCAGGGCTCCTACCGGGTTTGTAGAGCCATTACAGAGCTGGCTGCGGGGCACAAGCTTTCTCCAGGCAGTTCCCTGGTCCTCAAAGCAGAACCATCTCCTACCTCCCCCACCCTCCACCATCCATGGTCCCTCACCCCATGACATATCAGGTGGGACATTTTAAACTTAGGTAAGCTTTGCTTGTTATTGGTTTCAAGGGAGGCAACAAAACCTTTCTCTCATTTTGTTTTATCCCCCTCTCTCCCAGCATTTTATTGCAAATGCTGGCTACCTGCTTGCTCATTAATTGCGCTGCCAAAACAAGGCCCCCGTCCACCCCTGCTCCCCAGTCTGGGGCTCTCTGTGAGCGGCGCCTCCCTGTAGTCTCATTATCCATAAGAGGCTTTTCAAGACTGAAATGTTTCAACAAGCTGAAGTACAGTTACCAGAAATTAAATATCTGGAAGCCTAAACCCCCTGGAGTAAACAGGCAGCTCTCCCTGCGCAGAGCTGATTTACACTCACCCACACGCTTTTCCCTCTTAACACCGCAGCACCCAAAAGCAAAAAGGCAGTCGCCTAATCTTGAACCGCATCAAATTCCTGCCCAAGAAGCAAACAGAGCCAGTATCTCTGGTCTTCCCAAAGCCGGAATCCTGCTCCCCATGGGGACCCTAATCCAAAGTGCTTGCCCAACCAAGCCCTTCACCCCACTTTCCCAAGGCGCTGTACCAGCGGCAATTAATGGTTGCAAACGCTTGAAAGCTTGCACTCCTGAAAAGTAAATACATCTAATAAGCTATTGCCAGCAACTGTGAGCTATCTCAAGTCCGTTGGACCCATTAGAATGACATTGGCTTATGGTGGCAGGACCCTGTCAAGTGTTATTGCACCAACTGGATCATCCCAAGCAGTAGCGGCCAACTCCATTGCTGGTGCAATTGGGTAGGATTGCAGCGGCTGCACCTCGAACGTGGACAATACCTCGAGCGTGTCTGCGGCGGTGCCCTTTTTCGCTGCTCAGCAGTCTCGTGGCCCTTCTGCCCTTGGTCCTGTTCAGACAAGAGTCGCTCAGCTCCCCACTCCTCAGGGCCGACTGCAGATGTGTGCTCCTCCCGTGCTCTCCTGGGGACGTGGCTGCCGTCCCTGCCCACAGCCAAGTGGATGATGCACGCCGGTGTTGCGCGATGCTCGCCCTGGCTCCCAGCCCCGCAGCAGGAGTCCCAGGCAAGAAGTGCAATGCGTGGTGCGAGGTGCACTGCTCTGACAGGCTCCCGGCAGCAGGGCAGCGCTTATCTCCTGCTCCACACACTTCTTCTAAGTCAACAGCAGCATCTAGCCACCCCTAGGCAGCAGGGCAGCGCTTATCTCCTGCTCCACACACTTCTTTTAAGTCAACAGCAGCATCTAGCCACCCCCAGGCGATGTGGCGCTCCCTGCCCTGGGAACGGATGGGGGAATTCACATGCCCAGGGAGCAACAAAAATTCACGCAGCTGACAAACAAATGAGCAGCCATTGGAGTGAAATATATTACAGCGGCATAAGCCCAGCAGGTGCAAGCAGGCAGATCTCCATTGATTCTGGGGGAGGCACACTCATTTGCTCCTGCTTATTCCAGGACACCTGGCAAGGCACTTTGGATGCTCTCATTAACTGCTACGGCAAACCCAGCTTCCCCAACAGGCAGAGCACATCAAAGCCTCTTAGTCATGTAAGCAAAGCTGAATTATGCTTCCCCAAAGCTAAGGGGCAGGTTGGCTTATGTTATCTGTGTTGGTGGGAGTGGTGGTGGTGGCAGAGGAAGTGCTGGGCATGGTGGGGAGGGGTGAGCTGGTGAGCATGGGGGACAAAGCTGTTGTAGGGTGTCACCCATGGCATGAACAGGCACTGGTGGAGGTGTCGGCTGTACTCATAGAGGTAATGGGCACAGCGGGCTGAGCTGAGGAATACAGATCTCCATCCTCTCCACATTCCCCTCCTGGGACATTGCTCCTCTACCCACCAAAGAGCCTTTCCCGCTCCCTTCAGGACTCACTCCCTGGTGCATGCCTGGCTTCATGCAGTCTTTCTTTTGCCTTTGTGAGGGCTGAGAGCAGGGCTAGCAAACTGGGGGCAGAAGACAGCCTCTGGAGCTCAGATAGTGGGGTTGGGTCTACCTCATGTGCCTCATCTCCTTGGCCAGAGATGGGCCCATTGGCACTGAGCCCTGCAGCCATAGCCTCTCCCAGCACCGTTGGGATACCCAGCAGAGGTACAAGCAGGCTGCAGAGGAGCAGCAGCCCCGTAAAACTGCACAGTTTAAGCAGTACCTCGGAACTGCAACCTGCCTGATGGAGGCCTCCTGCAGCACCATTAATATGCTCTCCTCTCCTTGCAGCAAAAGTGACAGGACATTTAGTGTCCTCTTGTGGAGTGTGCTCTGTCACTCATGTCACAGCATCTGAGAATGAGCCCTTTGGGGACTGGAAATTATAAGTGGCGTTTCAAAGCGTGCAGCTCAAAAAAAAATGTGCTGAAGAGCAAGTGTTTCTGGAGCAAAGGATGTTCGGTTAAGTGACAGGCAATTATTTTTGCAAATGTTAACGAATAAATGGACTTCCTCTTCATTACAAAGCTACTTCACAGACTTCAGCAAATAGCTCCAATGACAATTAGTGAATTTCTAAATGGATTGAGAAATTGGCTTATATACAGATAACAATGCAATGAGGCAAGGCAATAGCCAAGCCTCACTTCTCACTTTACCTCCTGGGGGAATTTTTTTCTGTGTGCTGGATGGGTGAGGCATCCAGCTAACCATTATTTTCTTCTCAGCCCTTTCTCAGGGGGAATGGCTGTTGAATAAAATCCAGCAGTTTAATTTTGGTTTGATATGAATGGGCTTTAAATGTATTTAACGTTTAAAGGCAAGCTATTCAGCTCAGAGCCTGCTCCGGATGAACAGCATGGTGGGGAGCAGGCACAGCAGCGGGAAGAGGAGCAGACCCCCGGGAAGCTGCGGCAGTCCTACCACAGCTCTTTTCTTCCCTCTGCAGGCCACACTCTGATTTTCACTCCTGGACTGTCCCATAAACCTGGAGCAAGTCCATCACGTCAAGTGATGCTTTTTTCCTGTGCTGAAGGCGGTAGTATAAACACTGTGCAGATGAGCCAGGCAAGGTGCTGATTTCGGTGGGAACCTTGGTACCTTGGCAGGATCCTTTGTGCACCCATCGCACCAGGGGTGAAGCTCACAGCACCGTGCACTGGAGACTACTCCTGTCTGCTCCTGGGGTGGGAGAGAGCCATGCAGAGGATGCACTTGTTCAGCCACAGCCATGCAATACTGGTGCAGAGGCAGGTGGGCTCACATGGGATGTGCTTTGTTTGGGCTTTCCCCTCAGCAGGGAGCTGCGAGCACGGACCTCTCCCAGCAAGCGACACAGACCATCGCTTACCCCCTCCTCACTCTATCCCAAAGATCACCTGTAGCTCCTATGCTACATGGGTCCTCCTGTGCCCCAGCACTGTGGACCCATGACCCTGTCATCTGTGTGTAGATTAAGGATAGCCTTGACATACAGGGCAGTTTCAAGTTACCATATAGTTTTTGCTGGGTTTAATTGGGACAGTGGCTGAGAGGAGATGCCTTGGGCTAAGCATGGTGTTACCAACCAGTCAGTCTAGGCTGAAGTGAACATCGCTGAGAGTGGAGTCTCATCCCACCTGCCTTTATCCATTGACTCATCTGCCACCCCAAACAAGGGTTTGTACCTCTCTGTTCAGCTGAGCTGCTGTGACTCCTCTAGTTGCCGCTCCCATCCTCATGTGCCCTGCTGGGAAACTTCAGTGAGTGCTGGGAAACTAAGGTGAGAAGCCACAGAAGGAATTTCAAGTAGCACTTCCAGCTGCAGCTGCCTAGAAAAATCATTCTAGGACCAAGTAGACTTAGGCTGGATAAAATATGTCACATTTACTGAGTGACTTTTCTGACTAACAGCCAGACTTTGAAAGATATTAGCAAGGGTAAAACATTAAGTGACAGAACAAGGACACTTTAGATGAAGGATGTTGTTCTCTCTTTAATTTACTCCCCTGTACAGCCTTGCAAAGATCTCAGCAGAGTAAGTGTCCTTATTGATGGATACGCTATCCTTGTTAAGATGGGACAATATACTTATTTACAGCTTTCATCATTGTCACGAAGGCACAAAGCAAACAGATATAACTAATGAAGATTTAGCTATTACATAATGTCTTTGCCAACTCCATGCAGAAGTCTGGGTAAAAGCCCTGGGAATAAATCTTTTTGGAAGAACATTTTTAATGAAGTTAAGACATGAAAAGATCTACTTGTAGTTTGTATTAGGACTCTGGGTATTGTTTTTCTGGAAAGATGGTTCAGGTTTGGAGTACAATGAAATGATGGTCTGAGAAACACCAAGGAAGAAGTGAAAGCCACATAAGCCCTACGATCTGAGCCATGAATTACTGTGTTCATGGGGATGCTGCACGATGAGGCTGTTGTGAGCTGTGACCATTAGCTACCAACGGCAAGATGAATATTCAATAATAATGAATCAACAAGCAAAAGAGATGGAGGAGTTACGGTAAGAACATGTCTGCCTCATTTTGTCCTCTCTGGATGACAGCCAGCCAAGGAGGAGAGCAGGAGGAGACGAGTCGTGCTGCCTGAGACAGTAATGCTCCATGGCAAAGCAGGTAAGATAATGCTTCACAGCCC
Source organism: Balaeniceps rex (assembly GCA_013401315.1). NCBI lineage: Eukaryota > Metazoa > Chordata > Aves > Pelecaniformes > Balaenicipitidae > Balaeniceps > Balaeniceps rex. Next base: position 32,763 of record VYZW01011229.1, read on the forward strand.
CTGCAAAGGGCATGTTTGGTAGGTACTACAGGAACAACCAGTTTCCTTTGATGTTCTCCTGCAACTCATTGTCTGAGAATCATGAAGAACTTAGACTAACACTGGTAAAACTGGAGGTGGTGCATGATCACCTGGAAAACTCCTGTGGGGCAGGGCACGGGGTGGGCTCATACCCATCTCTGTTTCCCGGTGTGACCTTGCACAACCCTTTTACAGATTACATAGTGGGGAAGAAAAGTTTTTGCTGAACAATTTTGATATGTGCTCTGTAAAAACAACAACACAACAACACAACAACACAACAACACAACAACACAACAACACAACAACACAACAACACAACAACACCACTCCCTACACACAACTACAAAGAGAAAAGGCTCCATGACAAAACCACAGATGTCAACAGCCTGGATGTTTTGGAACTGCAGATTCAGACAGGTGTCGGCAGCTTTGATCCATCTCCGCTTGGTGACTATTGAGAAAATCCTTCTTCTCATGTCAGGGAAAAAATGGCAAGGAAGAATTAGATCCTTCATTTTAGAGTTAGGAGGCAGGATAAGGACATTCTCCCTTTTGACAGATTAGTCAATGTTTGGGGGTTTGGTGGTTGTTCTCACCAGGAGGTGAAGTCTGGTACAAACCTGTTTGTTTAGAAAAATTGAAGTCCAAGAGAAGGAATCAAGGAAAGTTTTCTTCCCAGCTGCCACTTTGTCCCAGAGCTCTGCAGAGCTTTTATTCAAGTTACAAGGTCTTCCCCACAACCTTCTGTGCTCCTTCTTTCCCTCCCTCATATGCAGCTCCCTCAGTGTCTGTTCCCCATGTCTGCATCAGGGCCCCAGCGAAAACATCTCTGCCAGCATGATTTGGCTGCTGACCCTCTCTTTAATGCAGTCTTGAAAGTCTGGGGCAGTAGCTCCTCTTGCACCAATGAGCAGTCTATGAACACACCTAATTTCTTTTCACATCTAGGCTCAATGAAAGACAATTATATTTCATTGTCACTTCCCTGTAGTCACTGTGTTGCGGACTCTCATGGAACTGGAAATGAAGTCCATGTCTTTTGAGTCAAACCCTACAGCTGCAAGACCCTCTTTTTAGCTTCAGCAAGAGTTTTCTACAAAGCCTGTTGACCCATTGCTATTTGGAAAACTTTTCAAAGCAAACTGGACAGATAAGATACAACCTTTTTTTTTTTTTGTAGAAAGGAGAATTTTTGAAGGATGCAGCATTTCCTTTGACTAGTCGATAAAATAGATGTCGAAAAGCTCTAAGGATGAAGGATATATATGAAGCAAGTACAGTCTTCAGAGTTACTATCCCTAAGGAAAAGAACCAGCAAGGAAGGCTGAGCCAAAATGGTTGCTAAAAGAACGAAGGTGGGGGGAGAGGGGAAGGAAAAAAAATAATCAAACTTAATGGTTTGTTACAGTTTGTGGGGACTGAGGAAACAAAGTCTGGAACTGAAGGAGTTGTCAGGCAGTGAGATAGGGTTACACTTCCTCCACACAGTGCCTGCAGTGTTGGCTTGATTAGGCGAAAGAACTTGGGATTGCTACAGAGAAAGCCGCCTTGCTCCCTGTCAACTTGCAAAAGTTAATCAGCATCCCAAAATGACAGCTCCCTCCAGGGCTGAGAATTCTTAAAACAAAACTAAAATAAAAATAGTCTTCTTGGTCCAGTTTCAAACCTAGCTGCACTACAAAAAAAAAAAAAAAATAGAATGAGATAGAAAGACTATGACATTCTCCAGCAACAACCCCAATGCTAATCTTCCTCGTGATAATAATATTAATAACAACTTATATGACTCCTATACCTTAGTCGAGAAGCTTGTATCCTGAGGAATACATCAGACTTGATAAACTACTACCATCAACTTGCACAGTGTGATGAGACTTAGCGTGGGAAGATGCTGCTGTTTCATGATGCCCTGGAGAAGCTGAGGACAAAACGTGATAAAAAGCCCCATGCAGAGCTGGATTTCCAGGGGAGGGTTTTGAGTACATGGAAAGGGAATCATCCGGTTTGGGACACTGGCCAGGACATAAGAAATAATGCCCTTATTCTTGGCTAAAGCACCAGTGGAGTTTTGTTACTGCCAACTCCAAGCCTTAAAAATTCTTGAGTTGGGGGCCAAAATTGAATGATATTGGCTTAGATACCACAAGGATTATTTTTTCTTTTTTAGCAGTGAAGCTTTTTTGTTCCTTTTGGTTTCTGTTCCCTGAGGGTGCATCTTTATACTTTTCTCCGTCACAAGGAGTTCTAGCAGTGAGTCTCATATTTGCATGAAATTTGGGATGCTTACTGCAGTCCCACAACTCCAGAAATTGGGACCTTAGGGAAAACAATAAACGTCACAAGTTCCACAGAAGAATTGCCAGTGCTAGTGCTCAGCTGAGGCCCCGCTCTTACACTCCCCCACTCTCCTAGCACAGTCTCTGCTCTTTGACGTGCAGCCTTCCAAGCTGCAGCTCCAAGGGTGGGTCTCCAAGAGGACCTCAAGAAACAAGCTCTTCTGTGAGCAGTTAAACTGATGAAACCTGCTTTCCTTCGGACGTACATCCTAGGAAAGGAAGCCCTGGTGCTGGAGAGAGGTGTGAGGTCTCACACATCATTTCTGGTGATCAGAGTACACTGCTGCTGTGGATTCTCTCCTGGCTAACGAGGGTTAAATCTCACACTTTAATTTTTCCTTTGCTGGTGGGACTGATAAGGTCTTTCTCCTCTGCTCCATCATTTATTTTCATGAACCTTGTAAGGACTTCATATATTCAGAACTATTAGTTCTCCACAACGTTTAGTTGGTGTTAACCAATGCATCCACTAGTGACTGAGGACAGGGCTGCTGCTCACAAGGAACAATGCACCCTTGCCACCTCCTCCCTGTGATCACCCCAGGAAATCCCTCTCCCAAATCCAGTGAAATAAATTACTCAGACGACTTGTGGCAGTATCTGTGGCTTTTCACCTCCCACCTGCAAGAGTCCTGCGTGCAGGGAAGGCAGGAATGGCATCACAGGGCCTGGCACTGTCTGGGACATTTGCTCACCTATTAGCTTTACACCATAACCCAAAGCAGAAGGGGTGACGTGTTGGGCTGTATGCAGAGGGGACGGATGCCTGCTGGCAGGACATGCAACAGGCCATGCCTGGCCACTGTGTTATGTGACATACCTGACAAGGTCCGAGATAAGGGGGGCAGCTGCAGTGCAGGGCTGCAGGCAGGGAAAGGGTGTTTCCAGCCCAGCTGGAGGTGCAGGTAGCACCGTGAACCTACTGTTCATGCTGTGAGGGACAGTTAGTATTCATGCAATAGCCCTGGGACCCATCTGACTTGTATCTTCTTTAGCAAATATACAGCAGAACAGCTCTGAAGTTGCAGAATTCAATTAAAAAAAAAAAAAAAAAACAAACCACAAAAAAAAAACAACAAAAAGGAGCTTAAAAAAGAAAAACCAAAACCCTACTATGCAAAGACCCAAGCTCTCAACAACCACTTCACTTTTTGCTAACTTGCTTTTCTGTGCCTAAGTGACCAGAAAACAGCAGAAACATGTTTTAACACATGATTTCCTGCCTCTTCCCCACCTCCCCAAGGCAGGTTTAATATCTCTTCAGAAAAAAATTAATCTCCAATAAATCATCAAGTTTACTGCTGTGCTTAAACTCTGCTTGTCCTTCCATGCTCTGCTGTAACAGGATTGATTCACTCACACACACCTTGAAACAAGGTCCCTTTACTTCAGGTAGCTCTTTGCCATCTCCCGTGCATTGCTTTGCCCCGACTGCTCCTGCTGCAGGTCCCAGCTCCGCAGGGGCGCCCAGCCTTTGCACCAGCTGGGGAAGGGGGTCCGGCAGCGAAGCGTGGCTGTCCGGCTCCAGCACAGCGCAGTTACCAGCAGATGGCAGCTGGAGATCGCGGAGGTGCTGCTCCACAGCGGCATGGAGCAAAATTTGGGTTTTCTCTGGCCTTACAGTGCAGCTTGCAAATAGATACTGGGTGACCTTGGCACCGAAACGGCCTCACTACCGAGTGGGGATGTGGCCTTCCTGCTTTTCACCCCGAGTAGGGGGTGAATGCACTAGGAGCCCCAGCAAGGAGAGAGAAGAGACCAGGAAGGACACAGTACTTATCCTTCCCACGCATAGGAAGAAAAAAAAAAAAAAAAAAAAAAAATATATCAACCAATTCACAGGCCACATCTCTCCTCCCTCCACCCTAAGCTCGACCTCTCAAACCACAGAGTCATTTAGATTTCATTTTCTAACCTGATCCCACCTCAGACTTGTTCATGCAGGTCCCAACCAATCCCTAAATGCATTTTGAGCAGAGTAACTCAAGAGTACAGGAGCAATCCCTGCTCCCTTTCTGCACCAAAGCCTCACCCACAACACATTGCACTGCTGGGCTGCAGCACTTCCCCACAGCATCAGGCCCAGAAGTGAGCAATAGCCTGTTATTAGCACTTGCTCCTTTCTTTTCCAGGCCCCACTGCTCAGGAAGGTCCCTCCCTCCATCCCAGTCAGTCCTGAAACAGGAGCATCTCAATGAACCATACCACAACTCCAGCTCCACACCCTCTTCTGAGATGTCCTTGTCCTTCTTCTTTTCCCTCATTTCCTTCCTCTTCCTCCTCCTCCCAGCTGATGGCCCAGGCGGTCTGTCTCACAGAAGAGAGAGATACAAATCCCAGCTTACACAAAGCAGCTGTGGGATGTGATCAGTCCCACCTGCTCACCCAGAGGGGCTTGCTTTGAGGAGGTACAGAAATGAGAGGATCTGCCCATTCCCTGATGCATTGACTGATTAATTGATCCTCTGTCAAGATGCCATTAATGTAACTGGCCCTCTCAGGCCAGGAGATAGGAACACTTTATATTAAAATATAGCAAATTCCCAGAGATACCCCATCAGCTTACAAAGGTCCCCTGTTGCCTGAGGGCCAGATCCACACCCAATCCCAGGGTGTATGGAAGCATCGTGCATCAGCTCGGCCCCCTGCACAAAGAGTAGGTGGTGTGTCCCACCAGGGTGACATCTGGGGAGCCTGCAGCACAGCTGAATCTGGGTCCACTGTCCCCCTGAACAGTGTTTTACCCCCAGGAGGATCCTTTCTGTCCCAGCTCCTTGCAGCCTTCCACAGGCAGCGCAGAGATGACTCACACACAGAAGCTTTTCTTGGCAAGGACAAAAAAATGGAAATATCATTTTTTCTCCCCCTCCTCTCCCCAGCCTCCAAAGCTTCAGTTCTGCAGAAACCAATGGGGCCAAAAAAGGGACTAGACAGCACATCAAGCACTACCAGTTTAATCCAACCCCAGTTCCTCATTTACCAATGTCAGCCTCCTGTCCAAGCTTTCTTTGGCTTTCATCTCTTCTTTTATCTGTGTGCTGTCTCTGGTTTGCCCCTTCTGATTGCTACTGCTTTGATCTCTTGAACCTCTGTAATCCAGAGCCGAATCCATGATAGCTTATGCTGAAGAGTTCGCATGTTTTTCCTTTTGTTACACTCTTTAAATTCTTTCTTTTTTTCTCCCCTGAAACTTCAGGCTGGTTCCTTCTGTGCAGCAAATGGGCATTTTCAGATGTCCAGCCTGGGCAAGTGACCCTTTTATGGTTCCCCAGGCCCTTGGACCTTTGCATCCCTGTGCTGTTGGGTTTTGGTTTCTTCCATCATAACACAGTAGCAGTTCCCACTGTGCAGGCTAAGGGCTGTACCCAGCTTGTGGAGATCTGCAAGAGCCCCAGGCTATGCCATGTTATCTGGTTCCTAAGACGCACAGAGAGTGTCTACTGTTCCATGAATAGTTTCATCAGAGAAGCACGGGAGACACAGCGGGAACTCAGTCTGTGAGCAAACTCATTTGATATCAACTATTTTCTTATCCAAAGGAGGTCTTTCTTTCACCATGAGTACAGTGAGAAGAGGAAAAAAGACAACAGCAGAAGGATGAACAGGGGCTTTTGAGACAGCTTGGCTATTCCCAGGTAGGGATGGAGCCATCAAGCAGTTACAGGGGCACTCATCTCTCCCATCCTGGAGAGTGCAGGAGCACTACACTAGAGGCAGACCACTGCAGTAAACCGCGTGGATTCCACGTGAATGGCACTTCCTAGCTTCCTTGCTCAAAAAGCAGCCCCTCATGTTGTTCACCAGTAGTTTTAAAATAGCTATGTGCAAAGAAAGTGCCCTTATTTTTAATTAAAAACGTGGGAGAAGGAAAACGTGAGAAAATATGGTTGTGCTTTGAACTTCCTAATTCTACACTGTTAGGGACAGTGTCAGGGGAGAGACTGTCCAAGCTCTCCCTTGTGACCCCTGGCTGATATGGATGCAGTCAAAAAGGAGCAGCAAGTCACTGCACTGAAATTTCTGCCCCAGTTTTCTGGGGTACAGACCTATCTGGGACCACCATCTCCCCTCATCCCCAGAGGCACTGCAGGGTGGGGGCTCTCCTGCCCCCAGCCCCCGTGCTGCTGCAGGGGTGCAAACTGCTGCTTGGCTTCGTCTCAGCATCGGGGCCGGCAGCTGGCGCAGTGAGACCTGACCCTCCCTTACAACCAGCCGTCCCCAGCTAAGTAAGGGCCCTGCTGCCTCTCCTCAGGCTGATTCCATTTGAAAGCAAAGCACATAACATCAGGTCTGTGTTTATTTTCCCCTTAAATTAGGGTGGCTTGATTTTAATTGAGAGATCTGCCAGAATAAGGCACATTTGTGCAGCTGTCATCAGAAATGCATACTTGCTTTCTTTCTCTTTTTTCTTTTCTTTTTTTTCTTTTTCTTTTTCTTTTTCTTCTTTTTCTTTTTCTTTTTTTCTTTTTCTTTTTCTTTTTCTTTTTCTTTTTCTTTTTCTTTTTCTTTTTCTTTTTCTTTTTCTTTTTCTTTTTCTTTTTCTTTTTCTTTTTCTTTTTCTTTTTCTTTTTTCTTTTTCTTTTTCTCCTTTTCCTCTGTTTTTTTAATATTTTTTTCTTTCTTCTTTCTCCTTCCTTCCTTCCTTCCTTCTTTCTTTCTTTCTTCCTTCATTCCTTCCTTCCTTTCTCCCTTCCCTTCCTCCCTTCTTTCCTTCATATATCAACTTGCTTGATGCAACCCTTTCCAGGCTAAGCTGCCCCACTTGTAGACAAGAAACAGGACAAAAGGGGAATAATTCCCAGGAGAGCTCTGGGGGACCCAGATGAAGTGGAGGTGTCACCTTCCTCTGAGGCCAACCCTGTCCCCCATATCTGATGTGCAAAAAGGATGCTGTGCTTCACCTTCCCCTGTTCAATGTGATCTGGCACATTTGTGCTCATATACTGGGTTGCACGCTGGTGGGGCTGGGCAACCTGTGCACGATACCCTCCAGGGAGAGGGCTGTAGGGGACAGTCTGACACAACCCATGACTCACAAGAAGTTTTCCACTGCTGTGGCCCAGACTTCTGTAGAGTTTGGGAAGCCAGATGCTGAAGGAAGGCTCCAGGTCCATATCATTCCCAGACCCAGAGCTGAACAGCACAGCTGTTTCAGGGCTCTGATGGACAGTGGTCCTGGATATATGACACTGGGAATGGCTCTAAAAAGAGCAGATGCCCAACAGGGAGAGGGTTCTTGGTGGTGTCCTGTATGGCATTGCCACCCCAGCGTCCTCTAACCTCTCTAACCCCTTGCTTTATATCAAAGAAATCTACCTTACGCTGTGGAAAGCAACCAGGGAGGTACAGCCCCGCCTGATCCTTTTCCTCAGCTGGAACAGCTGGAAAAAGACAGTAGCCTGAGAAATTGGCTGACCTTGATGCATTCAGCTGTCTAGCCTTATATTTGTCCTTTAAATAACTTGCCAAAAAACAAACAAGCCCAAAACAACCAATCAGCGGGAAAAAAGAACCCAAACAAAACAAGAGAGACTTCCGTTTCCAGCCTTGCCCTTCTGCAGTGGCTGGTCTGAAGTAGCTTAATCTAAACCAGGCTTCGGCAATTGCTGAAGAAAGCAGTGTCCGTGGTGGGTACTTAGAGGCTGGGGCTTGCCTGCCATACACTATCCAGGGGTTTATTACCTGCTGAAAAAGCTTAATGTGCTTCAGGTGCTACGTGATGTCCAGATGTCATGGCAGAAGCAGCTAGGAGAGTGCTGGTGATAGAAATGCTGCTGGGTGAATGCAGAGACATTAGTGCCGAATGTGATATTCAGTCCCAGCTCATCTATTAATACAAAAACACAGGAATGGCCAAACTGGTTAGGACCAAAGGTCCATCCAGCCCAATACCCAGTCTATGGCAGCCAGCCGCAGTAGGTACTTAAGGAAGGATATCAGAACAGGGCATGCAGATCGTGGGTCAGGGCCAGTGATTTGTGGTGCTAGGATTTCCAGAGCCAGGCATAGTGTCTTTGTATTTAATAGCCCCTGGTGAATTTTGCTTCCAGGAATTTATCCAGCTACTTCTAAATCTCTTTGTATCCACAGTTTCCTGTGGCAAGCAGTTTCACAGCTTAACAACACATATTATTTAGTGTTGCCCTTTTTTTCATACCCTGAGGCTGGGTGAGTTTTCCCTGTTGGATGCCACTCAAGTTTAGCCCTGGATCCAGCTCACTCATGAGAAATGGATCGATAGGTGGATGGAGTCTGAAATAATGTGGCTGTTATGATCAGATGTGCAGTTATCTGTAGGCCACAAGCAGGGTGTGTTTTAGGAGCCGAGACACAGTTCCTCACCTGTCTGGTTGTTAACAAGTCACATGTTGCTATGTACATTATGGAAAAAGTGAGTTTTCGAGAGTGAACAGGAACAGGAGAAGATGGGCACAATCTGGGTAGTGAATGAAGGACAGCATGGGAGAAAATGCGTTTGTCAGACTGGTAGAGAATGATGTGACTGAAGGCAGCATCCCTCGTCAGGAAAGTGGAAATTGTGTTCCAACAGCTTTATGCCCAGTTCAAGTAAGTAAAAGAGCAGGCAGTGGTTTGTATGTGAAGACTTGGAAGCAAGACCTTAAAGTGGGAAATCCTACAGGCAGAAAGGATACAGCACCCACTGTTGCACAGTATGAGAAGGCCGATTTCTCTGCGGAGGTCAGACCTGGCAGACATGGTCGTCCCTTTCATTTGAGAACTGACAGCTTTCTGGCTAAAGCCCACCAAGTGGCTAGGCATTTGCAAGGTAGAATAGCTGTGTTTAAATTAGGTCACCCAAAACAAGTTCATCCTATCAAACTGACCGGCATCATTTCTACCCTAATCAGGAACAGTAGTTGATGGGAATTGTTCAGCAAGCTATGGCTCAGGCATAGGGATTTAGAAACTATTCTGAAATCCACATATGGTAAAAGTGTCACAGTGCTTTATTTTCCCACCAACAAAACTGACGGAGCAGAAGTGGGAATGTTTCCTACTTAGAGTCCAATTTCCAGAATTGCTCAGCTCCCATTTAGGCAACAAAGTCATTGGCCAGATGTGGGAAAGAGCCAGTCAAAGGGTTGGTGCTGAGCAATTGTATGTCAACCCTTCCTTGAATGAGAAATTCAAAGCCTTCTCAGCTGACTGGCAGCCTTGTCCAAGGGCTATTTATGGATCCAGAGCCAGTTTAAAAGCTGCATGGTTGACCTCAGGCACACGATAGATGGTCAGCACATTTTTCTGGGAAAGTGGAGTGCAATTCAAGATTTCTTGTAACTTTTTTTGTTCACCTGACACACGCGCTCCAAAGACAGTGAAAGATGAGAAAATAATATGGGCTTGATAAATGACCAAAAGAAAGTTTCCGATCTGTAGCGGTTCCCATTATTCTTCTTATTCTTGGCATCAGCAGAGTTATGGCAACCTTCCCCCGGTCCCCCCTCAAGCTCTACTCCCCCTTAACATTTTTTTTTCCTGTCAAATTCACAAGAGTGGCACCTGGGAGCATTTTGACCAAAGGGAAATTGACTGAGCAAAGTTGCCTCTTCAAATACATTTTCTTAAGGGACTGGAATGAATGAGAATCATGGTCATAACATGGCTAAACAGTCTTTGTTTAACTTAATGCAATATAATAACCTAAGTGTTGCAACACAGCTCCTTGCTGTGACATCCTTTTTCCATTTGCTTAATTTTCACCCCAAACACACGCTGTTAATAAGCTGCTGAGAAAATAGAGCTCTTGTGACAAAATCCAGAAACTGAGACCCTGTATGGTGTGTTAGATACACAACTCTTATTTGGACTGGCAAGTGGCACTGAAATTGGTATTGCAAAATAGATCCATTTTTCTTGCTGCCAAATGTGATGGACAGATGAAAAGGGAAGGTTGGATGGGATGGCAGTAAGCAGAGAACAAATAAAATAAAATCCCTGACAGAAAGTAACATGTGAGTTAGAATAGACATGTGATTGCCAGCAGGGAAATGCAGGATGCAGGGTGCTTTGTCAACAGCCAAAGTTAAAATAAATGTCACACTGGCACTGAAAACTGCAAGATTAAACTCCTCCTTGTGATTTATATTTTAAGAGAGAAAAAGGCAGACAGACACCCGGTGACTGGGCTCAAAAGAAAAACTCCTATTGACTTTAGTGGGTTTTGGAGCAGGTCCAGTGCAGTAAAGGTTCAAATATGATCTCTGGAGTCAGAGAGCGTTTGGCCACTGATTTTAATCAGCAGAATCAGACTCTTAATCAAAGTTTGTTTAATATTTCCTGCTTTTTTACTCACTTTGTAGCAAATCTGGAAGTCATACTTGTTTTGGGGGGCTAAGTAAAAGTAAATAAAGACTGCCATAAAATTCGTGACATCTTTAAATTAAAACAGAGTTTCATTAAGGAATATGACTAAACCTTTCCCTTCCATTTTCCCAAATCAGTCCAATGCTTTAGAAAAGCCTGAAATAAACCCTGGTGTTGTACAAACAACAATATTTTGAAAGTTTCACAAATTGTCCTGAAGATTGTTGGGGAAGGGGTTTTTCCCTAAAAAAATATGCCAAAGACTGTCTTCCTAAGTTAAAGTTGCAAAATGCTATATTTTATGCAATTTATCTGAAACAATTTATACAAAAACGACATGGCACCATGTGGAAAATAGGAAATAAGATGCAAAGATATTGGTTCCCAGGTCTTTATCCTTCCCACACCTACAGCATTATGTGACTTTTTCACCGGGGATTTCAAAACCGCAGTTGAAGAGGGTATTTGGTAGGCACTGAATACTGAAGTCCAACCTGCAAATGCAAGGACAGAATAAAAAACAATAAAAAATTTCAAGTTTGGCCACTCAAACCCTTTCTAAGAGTCTCAAGCATGTTCTAAACAACAAGATCAGTGTTTGTGGAAGAAGCGTTCAGCACCTTATTTCCTGTGTAGAAAAGGAAATGTCTTACAGAGGTGTCCACCTCTGTAAGAGCGGATGGTTCATAAGCATATAGGAAAAAAAACAGATAAATACTGTTGAGGCATTCAAGCCAAAGCAAAGATTGCTTGTTTGGCATGCTTCCTTTGGGAATAGAATCAGAATCATAGAATCGTTTAGGTTGGAAAAGACCTTTAACATCATCAAGTCCAACCGTTAACCTAGCACTGCCAAGTCCACCACTAAACCATGCCCCTAAGTACCTCGTTTACCCGTCTTTTAAATACCTCCAGGGATGGTGACTCAACCACTTCCCTGGGCAGCCTGTTCCAGTGCTTGACAACCCTTTCCATGAAGAAATTTTTCCTAATGCCCAATCTAAACCTCCCCTGGTGCAACTTGAGACCATTTCCTCTTGTCCTATCGCTTGTTCCTTGGAAGAAGAGACCAACACCCACCTCACTACAACCTCCTTTCAGGTAGCTGTAGAGACCGATAAGGTCCCCCCGAGCCTCCTTTTCTCCAGGCTAAACAACCCCAGTTCCCTCAGCCACTCCTCATAAGACCTGTTCTCTAGACCCTTCA
>VYZW01011230.1:14812-30007 GCA_013401315.1 Balaeniceps rex
GCTCGGGGACTGGCTGGGTGTCGGTCGGCGGGTGGTGAGCGGTTGCATCACTTGTTTTCTTTTCCCTGGGTTTTGATTGTCTCTCTCGTTCTCCTTTTCATTACAATTATTATTATTATCATTATTATTATTATTACTATTATTATTATTTTATTTCAATTATTAAACTGTTCTTATCTCAACCCGTGGGTTTTCTTACTCTTGCCCTTCCGATTCTCTCCCCCATCCCACCGGGGAGGGGGAGGGTGAGCGAGCGGCTGCGTGGTGCTTAGTTGCCGACTGGGGCTAAACCACGACAATGAAGTTCACAGTCTTGCATACTGTGGCATTTTTAAGATTGTCACAACATTCTTTATGCTTCACAACCATAATATTTTTACAAGTTTTATAATTTTCCATCATATTCTGTGTTTTTCATGGAGACTATGCAGGTCATAATTATTTAGATGACAAACTCGATATTTAGAGTGGATATTTGTGGTCAGTTTTAGGGGTCTTTATTCCCACATTTACCCTAGAAGGTCTTTATATGCTCCTTTTAGGATTGCATTCAGATTTTATCCAGGCTTGCTCTGTGACTTCCTACTCTGTTTCTATTCTTGGGAGTTTTCTCGGCTTCTTTCTCCACCCTGTCCCTTCCAAGAATAGTCAGCTACACATCTTGTCTTATGTAATTCAAAGTCTTGCATTTGCCTTTCTTTTCACATGTACCTATGTTTTAGGAATTAGATACCAATGTTGTTTCTTAGATTTATCATAAAATGCAGACCAGTAGTTTACTTCACTGGTTACAACAAGATTTAGTTCTCCCATAAATTGAGGTGCTTCGAAGCAGATACACTCTTTCAAGAACTAAGAGTGGGATTATTTATTTGTGATACAGAGTCTTTATTCAGGGATGGGAATGCACAAAAATAGGGTGAAAAAGAGCAAGTGTTGAGCATTTTAGAGGAAGGCTTTGAAGGTCTTTGAAGGCAATGGCAATAGTGCAGCAGCATCTGCAAAGAGCTGAGGGCAACAAGAAGAAGATGATAAGGATGAAGTGCTGCATACTAAAACATCTACTTTTGCTTCTAGTCAGTCCCAAGCTACCTTCTGGAAGGAGAAATGCTTATATAATCCAAATTATGTACAGATTTTCAGAGGTGCCAAAAAATTTCATGTTCTGCTGATTCTGAAGCCTGTAATCTTCATATGTGCGGTGTGTGTTGGTAGGTTTCTCCTAACATGTTTGTTATCTTTGCTATCTTAGTATGTTAACTATTTAAAAGCCACAGCATTAGCTTTTAAAATGTTGTCTCTACCTGCCAACTTCTTTTCTTCACCTGCCCTTTGACTTCTTGAGTGTATTGTTTGATAAAGTTGTCAGACTTGCAAAAGCACTTCATCCGTAATTCTCTGATGAAAGAATCCTGATTTCCTTCTGAAATGTAAAATGAAGTACTGTCAAGCAAAGAAGAGTAGTGACTGCTTATAAACCATCTTTCATTACAGAATGTCTTCTCTCAATGCTAATTTATTTAATTCTGATGCAATGTAAGGAACAGCAGCGTAGTAAAACTGCATTCTAAAAATATTCTTGAAGTTAGCAGTGCATGATGGATTGCCACTACTGAGCAATTTCAGGGGTTTAAATTACAGCACCGGCATTTTCAGGAAAAACAGGACAACTAGAAGAGTTTTCTCTAGCATTGTTTACAGTGTCTGTGGAAAAGTTGCTAACTTAAACATTAGTTTGTGCTACAGTGATAAACATTTTATTAATAAATTATATCATAGCCATGTGCTGTGACAGTGCTTTGGAAAGAAGAGTATTAGCATGTCTGTTTTACAGCCTGTTTTTCAAAGATAAATAAATTAGCTATAGACAGGTACAGCTAGAGGGTTTCAAGGAGAACATTTATGAATTGCAAAGGGTTCAAAGAATAGTCATGGACTGGAAAATCTGAGCAATCCAATCTGGTTAGTTTATCAGAAAGCTTAAAGGTTTGTGAGTACTTACTGGGAGATCGGAAAGTTGTTAATAGGATGTTTTGATGTATTCAGCTATTACAGGATTCATGGTCGGAAGTTAAAACAGGACAAATTCAGGCTAAAAATAAACTTAGTATTAATAAATAAACTTAGTATTAATTGTCAGAGTAGTTGACTACTGGAACAGTTTAACCAAGGCAACACTGGCATTAGCAGTTTTAGAGTAAAGATTGACCATTTTTCCAAAAGGTACATTCTACAGTTCAGCAAGGACTTAAGGAGTCTTGTGGCCTGTGTTGCAGAAGAAGGTAGCAAGGAAGATCCTGAAGCAATCCTCTCTGACATTGCATGGCATGATTCTCTGAGCCCTTTTCCTGTTCAGCAACTCATGGAGAGAAACTCAAGTGAGAATGGAAGTGGCTCCATGGAAGAGCCAAAGAAGAGAGAGTATAGTTGGAGTGTAATAAATTGGATCTAGTGAGGATGGAGTACAGAAGGGGATCTGGCTTTTGAAAGGGAGTGAAGAAAAAGTACCAGGGAAATTACTGAGGTTAGAGTGGGTATTAATGAAACAGGGAAGACCAGGGTCAAATAGGAGGTCTGTAAAAAGGTTTAGTAGAGTATCTGAAATGGGATTATTTGGGGAGTATTTTTGATACTTAACTTATAAACACCTGAGTCTGAGCTGGTGACCCTCAGCTCCCATTACATCAGCAGGGAGAAATAAACACTCCAAGGATGAGATTCATCTGACCTAGTTAAGATGTCTGTTTTAGGATAAGATTGTTGGCTGTAATGAGGTGGGTAGTTCAGACCCAGCTGTCTAAATATTAGGTGCCTGTGTTATGACAGCCAAATCCCCTTTTATTGTTAGAACATCAAAGGGCAAGAAGGTGATGGACCAAGGAAGGGGGACAAGGGCTAAGGGAAAAACACAAAGGACAGCTGAAGTTAGAAAGGACTACACTTGTAATTCAGCATTGCGCTGTGCTCCTCAGGGAACCTGTACTCAAGGAGGTAAATCACACATTTCTCCACAAAGGACTTTGTACCAAGAGGGCTGTATTTGTGTACTGCCTTTATTGCAGCTCCTGCTCAGAAATCAGGAATGCTGTATCAGTAGCTATTGATAATACAGAGAGCAGGATTAGGATTAACAAAGGGAGAGGACAGGCTGGGGATTAGGAAGCGGGGGAGAATCAAAGTTTAAGGGTTCTGTGCCCCATAATGGCTGAAGAGGGCCTTTAAGATGACTGTGTGCCTTACAATAACTATGAGACTTCTCCAGCCTGAACCAGTCTAGCTCTGCTGTGGTGTACCTCATTTGTTTGCCTTTGCTCTGTACTAGGATAGGTTGGGAAGAGAGGGGGGACCAGGAGAAAGCAGCAATGGTGCTAGGAGAAAGCAAATAAAACTGAGGAAAGCAAATGAGCTGGAGCACTGCTCTCCTCAGCCATTAACTTGTTACAGGAATAGAGCATTAACTCACAGGAATAGAGCCTCCACCTGATTTTGAAAAGCTCCATGAGGAAACACAAAAATTCCTTTCCTTCCCTCTCACTGAGCCTGGTTCCTGTTTAAATTTTTAGTTATTCCTTTCTGAAAAAGGAAAGTGTAGTCTTCTAGATGGATTTATTTACTTTCATTTCAAAGGAGACGTTGTTTGGCAATTTTATTTTTCAACAGGAAATGGCAAATGTACTGATTTGTTTAATGAAGTTGAGATTCACTGGAGGAGTCCAAATTCCTTTTTCTTTTACTCTCTGTAGAACTGAATGTCTTATGAAGATAAAATCTCAATAAAGGTAAACCATGCAAGCAGATGTGACTGAAGGGCTGAGAATTTCTGTGCCTGTGTAGAGAAAAATGCCTCCGAGACAGTGGTACTTCATGCTGCTTAACAGTGGTGTGGGTCCTTAATTTTTGATCTTGTGTCACATATTAGAAGAAATACTAGGAAGAGGAGTTAGGATTTTGAAGTAAAGCAATGTAATTTTATTTTTGATTGTTTGGCCCCTGAATGGTGCACAAAATTAGTACTTGAGTACTCTTGCTTCTGACCTCAGTAAGAGTCCTGAATGCTGCTAAATACTTGTGAAAATTAGGACAGTGTCCAAATGTTGATGTGGGAACACAACTTCAGTCATCTACTTTCGAAACAGTTGCCGTGTTGTGTATTGATAAAAATCACATGAATCTATTTAAAAAGAAGCCCCAAAACCTCTTTTTTCTGCACTGTTTAATGGAAGACTGGCACAGATGGTGGTGCAATTTGCCTGTAGCAGTCATGTAAACCCTGTCCTGCAGAACTCACCTGTGGCCTTAGAGCCCAAGATCTGCTTCCTTGTGAGATCTGTCATTTCTTCTCTCTGCACCGAGATGCGGTGAAACCACCTTAGATGTAAGAGAAACAGGAATTTATCTTACCATTCTCCTTTAGCAGTCCTATATAGGACTGTAATAATTGCATTGTTCTCAATTTTCTGGTGCTCTGGAAATTTGTAGGTCTCTGTCTGACTACAAGAGAGCCAGGATTTCACCCACCTGGATTCTGAAGTTGATGATGACCATAGGCCTTTTCAGGCAAGATTAAATGATCAGGAATCAAGGGAGGAGGTTACAGACAAATGGGCAGTATGTCTGTGGGAGGCAATGCCAAGTTTTACATGTCTATACATTGTCTCAAGATGGCATTTATCTTGTCTTGACTTCAAAAAGACCCCGTTTTCTTATTTTGAGGCCTCAGTTTTACACTTAATTGGGTTATATAACGGTACAGAGGTCTGTTGCAAAGAGCAAGATTAATATC
Source organism: Balaeniceps rex (assembly GCA_013401315.1). Lineage (NCBI taxonomy): Eukaryota > Metazoa > Chordata > Aves > Pelecaniformes > Balaenicipitidae > Balaeniceps > Balaeniceps rex. Next base: position 19,596 of record VYZW01011230.1, read on the forward strand.
AGAAGCATACAAAGCTCAATGCAGGAATTATCCATCGTTGTATTTCATGCTTGTTTCGTACTCGACTGTGATTGGTTTCACAGGCTTCATATTGACACCCCTTTATTCAATGGTTCACAAGGAAGAATTCCCACTCCTTCCTCCAAGCATTTCCACTATGGATTATCTCTATAGGAATGGGATTTTGATTAGGATAATTATTCTGTCTATTCCTGAGAAGTTTGTAGAAAGGGAAAAAAGATGGTGGTTTTTGTTGCAGTAAATTGGGATGTAGGGATAGTTGGTCAAATTCTCCCTCAACTGGCATGAAAGACAACTGACAAAATCTGATGCAAAACCAGAGGAAATACATCCCTCCATAATGCTCCCCAAAGAAGTAATCATTTGGTTAAGAAGAACAACTCAGAACAAAAGTAACACAAAGATTAATGGTTGATTATAGTACTTTCATTCCTCCATGTTCAAGAAATACACAGAGAAGTAAAACATTATGCTTACTCTGAAAAAAACACTGCCATTTTCCTCTTTGTGGCCCTTTAGCAAGCATTTTGTGTGAACTAATTGGGTGTGGAAAATATTATAACCAGAACTGTGTTTTGGTAGTAATTAATAACTCACTAAAGAATTTCAGTATCTAGATGAACTATTTGGAACCAAAGAAAGTTGGCTTTTGATCATGGAAAGGAAACAAAGTTTCATTCCACATGTGCTTTAACCAGTTTTCTAATTTTTAGAGAATTGCATTTGCTATGTATCCGTGCCTGTTTTAGCTCCTGTTGCTGCTGTTATAATGATATCGCTGACTGATATGGATCATTAGTCTGACAAAGCCTCATGTACTTTCTTCCCAGGTGGTAAGCTCAGGCTTTTGCAATCTGTGGAAGTTAGTGCAAATACTGTGCTCCACTTCCTTCCTCACCAGAAGATTTTGAACTTCTGGTTTTAGTCTCTCATGTTGGATCAGGTTATACAGCAAAAAAAAGGAGTCTCATCCCTGTTGTGATGAGTAGGATGAGGTGCCGAAGAGATACAAACAGAAGAGGGGTATCCAGATATGTAATGTAACACCATCTAGAGTGATGGAGAGGGGTCTCTGTTCTCACTACTCTTTTCCAAATTTTTGTGGCCCTCAGGTCAAAAGTCATTTTTAGGGAAAGAGGCAAAGGAGAGCAGCAAGGAGCCTTTGTAGATATTTCAAGTGCAACACAGGAGAAGACAAAGAGTTTTCTTGAAAATGTAATGGTGGCAGGTTGTGAGACTTTGATAACCTATGAAAATAATAATAGGTAGGAGGTAGTGAGACACAGGTGCACCACTGTTTTTGTGTGCTGCTTGCTGACATGATGACACGAAAAGCTGTTTCTAAACCTAGTTGAGCTTATTTGCAGACCTGCTGTAACTGAGTCCAGCTTTCTCATGTGATCTGTGTCCTCACACAGTGCTGGATGTTGTTTTCTGGCTGTTCCCTTGTGTAGCATGTGATGTTTGGACCTGTATGTGTTCATTTCTGGTAGTTTTTAGCTCTTCATTGCTACTTACTTGTTTCTGGGTTTGGCCTTACATTCCTTTTAGTCACAGTCTTTTCTTTGCTCTGAGTCACGTCAGGTTGCTGCTGCCACCATTGCTCCTGCCTTGTGTGCTGGGACTTCTCCTGTGAGTCAGGGAAGAAAGACAAGACCTAGGAAAGGAGTGGAAAAATGGGAGCGTGGGGAGGAGAGGGAAGCAGATCTCATGTCATGTTTTTTCCTTACAGCATATTGCCCTTCACATTTTCCACGCAATACAGCCTGCATCTTGTTGTGGGCTATATTCCAGGGAAGGATTTTTCAAATGGGCTGTTAATAAACCCTCCATCTAGTCATAAAAGTCTGTTGCAGCCCTCTAAGCTTTGCAAAGTTGGGGTTTTGTCACGTGTGTGGTGGAGGACCTGGTGGGGTCACCTGCTGGCGATCAGCCCTGCAAATGGCTGAGGCTGGGAGGGACGGTGACAAGGGAGGTGGAGGGGAGCAGACTAAAATGGGCCAGGTCTATGTCAGCCCGAGGGCTTCGTTTTATGTTTTAACATTTACAGGAATTTCTGTTAGGCAAGCAAAACAAAACAAAAGGGAAACCAAAACAAATAGTGAAGCGCTTTCAGTGGGCGTCGATGGACTAGTTCCCCTGATGTCAGGGGAGGAGCTGATGAAGGAGACAGAGAGGAATTTCAGTCTTGACTGAGCTGCAAAATCTGAAGGATGCATGCTTGACTTCTGTGCATGCTGCACAGATTTGTGTGCCCAATGCCATCTGAGACGTGCCTGACACTACTTCGTATGGATTAAAGATTAGTGATACCAGACTATGGGTGCAAAAAAATCCGGTGAAATATGAGTCCTTGGGGTAGAAAGGAATGTGAGGCAATTGGCATAGAGATTGTAATCTTTCTTTTCCTGCTGCAGGGTATACAGCCTTTATTTTATGCTCCCTTTTGTAGTTTAGGGCAATCTATGTTAAGAGCTGACAATGAATGTACATTAATCTAGTGTAGAGGTCCAAGTATGATGCTAGATGCAGCAGTAGGACTCTACAGGGTTTTGGGAAAAGGAAGCCAAATCAGTGTTCAGTGTTCCTGAAATGGAACATTTAATAATAGGGGACATTAAAGCACCCAGAGAGAAGCATAAAATTGGGTGGCAACAAAATGGGAGAGCAGTTCTGTGGAATCGTGACTTCTGCGAGGGCTCCTCACATGGGTTGGACCCTGGCTCTTCTAGGGGAGAGGGTTTAGAAGCAAGCCCTATGTGCTTTGTCAGTGACATATGGGCAAAAAAAAGTTAATGGCTTACATTTTTCTGATAAAAATGATCAGTGTCCATTAGCAAGGGGTGTATTTAGGAGACCCTAAACAGATACTACACTACAAAAAATAAATTGGTACTGTCCTTTTTTGCTATTTTTGCTCACTGGTGTGTATACATATACATCTAACAAAAAGCCATGAAAGATATCCAGAGATTCTTATCTAATGTATTTTCATAGAATCATAGAATCATAGCATACCAGGTTGGAAGGGACCTCAAGGATCATCTGGTCCAACCTTTCTAGGCAAGAGCACAGCCTAGACAAGATGACCCAGCATGCTGTCCAGCTGAGTCTTAAAAGTGTCCAGTGTGGCAGAGTCAACCACTTCCCTGGGGAGATTATTCCAATAGTTGACGGTTCTCATTGTGAAAAATTTTCCTCTCATGTCCAATTGGAATCTCCCCAAGAGTAACTTGTATCCATTGCCCCTTGTCCTCTCCATGTGACTCCTTGTAAAAAGGGAGTCTCCATCTTCTTTGTAACTACCCTTTAAGTACTGGTACATGGTGATGAGATCACCTCTAAGCCTCCTCTCAAGGCTGAACAGCCTATCCTCATATGGCAGGCTTCCCAGTCCTTTGATCATCTTGGTGGCCCTTCTCTGGAACCCTCCAGCCTGTCCACAACTTTTTTGTATAGCAGGGACCAGAACTGTACACAGTATTCCAGATGTGGCCTGACAAGCACCGAGTAGAGTGGGATAATGACTTCTTTATCTCTGCTGGTGATTCCCTTTTTGATGCAAGCCAGCATCCTATTGGCCTTCTTGGCCGCAGCAGCGCACTGTTTACTCATGTTGAGCTTCCTGTCCACCAGGACCCCCAGGTCCCTTTCCACAGAGCTGCTCTCCAGCCAGGTGGATCCCAGTCTGTGCTGCACTCCTGGATTATGTTTTCCCAGGTGCAAGACCTTACACTTGTCAGTGTTGAACTTCATAACGTTGTTGTTAGTCCACTCTTGAGCCTATCCAGATCTTCCTGCAGGGTGGCTCTCCGTTCCGGAGTGTCTACTTCCCCACTCCATTTGGTGTCATCTGCAAACTTCATCAGGCTACACTTGATCCCGTTATCCAGATCACTTATGAAGATATTGAATAGCGTTGGGCCCAATATTGCCCCCTGGGGGATCCCACTTGTGATGGTTTGCCAGTTTGAAAAAGAGCTAGTTACCACCACCCTTTGGGTGCAGCCTGTCAGCCAATTCCCTACCCACTGCACAGACCACTTGTCTAGGCCATAACACATCAATTTCTCCAGGAGGAGGCCGTGGGGAACTGTATTGAAAGCCTTGGAGAAGTCCAGGTAGACGATGTCCACTGCTTGCCCCATGTCAACTGAGCAGGTTACTTTATCATAGAAGGCCACCAGATTTGTCAAGCATGATCTGCCCTTAGTGAAGCCATGTTGGCTTTTCCCAATCATGTGCTTCATTTGACTTGTGATGGCCCCCAGGAAGATATTTTCCATAATTTTCCTGGGGATTGAAGTAAGACTAATGGGCCTGTAATTACCCAGATCCTCCCTTGAGCCCTTCTTGTAGATAGGGGTAACATTCGCCTTCCTCCAGTCCTCTGGGACATCCCCCGATCTCCACGACTTCTCAAAGATTATGGAGAGTGGCCTTGCAATGACATCAGCCAGCTCTCTCAACACCCTTGGGTGGATGATGTCAGGGCCCATTGATTTGTAGGGGTCAAGCTCCTGTAATAATTCACATACTAACTCTTCCTTCACTGATGGTGGGTCTATGTTTGGATCAACCTGGATTATCGTTCCCAAAGCCTGGGGCCCAACAGTGTTGGTAAAGACATGTGCATGTTATAAAGATACCATCTAAAGACAACAAAGAGATGTTCCAGTGTAGCTGTTTTGAAACAGAACAGTTTAGAAACCTGAGAATTACTGTCAATGTAGAACTCTCATTTATTTCAGTTAATTCACAGTTAGTAGTTAAATCTACTCATCAAGTAGATTTATCTTTATAGTTTTATTAATTATACAAATGTAAGTATGATGTGAGACTTGCTTCGTCTGGAAGTCATGTATTCCCCAACGGTAAGACTTGGGACTTCAGGCATATGGAATGTGATAGTAATTTTATCAGTTTCGTTAGCGTTAGGAAATTACTGAAGTAAAGAATGATGCGAGTGGTTCTGTGTGGTACTCTTTGAACACAGTGATGCACTAGATGGCACTGTTGGTTTTAGTTTTACCGCTGTCTTCCTCTTCTAGGGAACTTGTCTTAATTAGCTTCCTTTTGAAAACAAACATGCTGTTTCAACAGAGGGTCAGTGTACATTGTTCTGGGCTGCTGCTTTTATGTTTATAGTCATGTAATCAATATGGTGGAAGGGTAATTAATTTTTAACTTCAAGCCAATTGTAGATCAAATGCCAGTAGAGTTACTGGGTGGAGACAGTTTAATTTCTTTTGAAGCAATGATACTGATTAGCTGTAAAGGGTTTGCAGTGAGCTGCTAGAGATCCAGAAGACCTTCTGCTTTGAAATTCTGGTGTTAACTTTAAAGTAACATTATTACTGTGATACAGATTAATGAGTTGTGGCGTAGTTCTGATAAAGTTCCTCTCATGTACTTGCTACATTTTGTCCTGTCAATTCCTATTTCAAAGCAGCTTTATTTGCTTTGACTATTCTGTTCCTATCAAAGGGATGGTACAAAGTCAACATTAAATTGATCAAACTCACTTTCTGCTTTTCATCCCTTTTCTCTCATTATCTGTCTTCAGGACTCTAGAGGGCCCACAGCTAAGGATGAGATGTGATCCTCCATACAGCAACATATAGGATACTGTAAGAAGCCGGATGATTCTGAAATCTCTCCAACCCATGTGTGTGGGGCACGCTGGTGTCCTGGCCTCCCTTCCCTTTCTCCTGCTCTCTAGGGCAGCTCTGGCCATCTTTCAGGTTTCTTACTTGGAGATACTTGCTAGCTCAATACTTCCAGTGCTTTCAGCTTGTCCCCTTGATGCTTCCTTGTCCTCTGAGCTGACCTTTCTTGATCATATTTTCATCCCTTCTCTCTCTTTCATCTTCTTCCTTGCCTCTGTTCTTCAACATTCAAACAAATTAGAATCTCAACACTCAGCTCTCCATCCCTGTCTTATGACTTTAACATCTTTTTCCTGCTCCTTTTTTACAATCAATAATGGGCCATTTTCATGGATAGGCTATTGATCACTTCTCCAGGTGTCTAGGTTCTTTCTGATCTAGTGTCTGTGCTTTCCATTACATTAAAATTTCACTACTGGCTCTGGCTATCCATTCTTGGGCAAGTCTCAGAGCCTCTCTGCTGTCCTCATCTTTCTTGATCTCTTGGCCAACTTTTGATACTTTGATCATTTAATTGGATTTCATGCCAGGTAAAACCATGAGCACTGGTTTAATCTGAAATTAAACTTCTGTTTAGTCTAACATTAAAAAGTAAGGCCAATTTAAAACCAAAAATATTTCCCTTTCTCTGAAAAAAGCCAGCCTATCGTAATTTTTGGGCTTAGAATATTAATTGAATTCAGTCTGGACTGAACAACGATTTCTGTCCTTTTGAGTCATACTTTTGAGTAAATCTTATCAGTTAATGGGACTGTATTACTGAACTGTGTTGCAAATGTTTCTGATTTCTGCTGGAACCAAGAATAGGCCTCAGTATGGCACAGCCATCAGCTATTGAGACTTGTCAGATTTTTAACCTTTTCAGGAAGACAAAACATCATAAGGAGGATAATGATCAGCAGAGGTTAGGGTCCACGCTATTACATTTTCTGTCAGAAATTAATATTTTGAGTAATAAAGGCAAGACTGCAGTTACTGCAGCAGACTGCTCTGTAGATTGTAGTCTACAGTTGTTTGTAAGATATTAGATTAAGATTGTGAAATTTATTCTAGTTTTGAGACAAACTAGAGATGGATATTTGCAGCATACAAGAAGATTGAAAACCCAATTATCGTAACCACAAGAACTGGGAAGAAAAATCCATGCTGTCCTTCTGTCTGTCAGTTCTGCAGGATGCATTTTTCCAGTGATCTTAGTCACAGTGCTTCAGAGTACTACTTTTATCCAAACTGACCATTTTGGGAGGTGTTGGGGTGGCAGAGTAATGTATACTAATGTATTTACAGTAGAGGGAGCTGGTGTTCAGTGAGTGCATTCGTGAGTGTTTACTGCCGTGCCAGTCTTTGTACAGTGTGAGTCATTACCACTGAGCGTGTAAGCACTGCAGAATAAATATCTTCTTCTCTCACCGGTTTGCGGGGCATACCTCTGCATCCCTTGCCCACCAGCTGCAGTCATGATGGAGCTCTCTGGCTGGGCAAGTGGCCTCAGAGAGGACTTGTTAGAAAGAGGCACCTCCCAGGGCCCCTGGGCATTCTTCCAAGCCTCAGGTTTGACATGAGGGAGAGACTGGCAATAGTGTTAGTACACCATTGCAAGCACCAAGCCTCAGTGCACCTCCTGCCTTACCTACTGAAGTCTGATGTTTCCATCTTTCCAAATATCATAACTTCCTATTACACTGCAAACAATGTCTCTTTTGTGCTCTTAGTTTTACTCTGCTCCCTGGGGTTGGCCTGGTTTCTGCCTGACCCATCTCATGAATAAGTGCTCAAGAAATTCTTTGATTTACAGCACTCTATTTAGAAGCCAGAAATCTCTAGTTCTCTGGCACTGCCTGGCTGGATTATGCAAGTTATTCAAAGTTAATTAATCAAAGTTAAAATAGAGACAAAGTAAGTGTGAAACAACAGAATACATATACATTCAAAAATATGAAGAGTTGTCATTCTTATAAGTGAATTTTTTTGAGTAATGTGGGCTAAGGGATTGAAGGATTGGGGTTCCAATTACCTTGAGTTCCTGTTCCTGGCTTTGCTGTAGCTCTTTGGGTGAAAGCTGTCCTCCTGGTGAGGCAGCTTTCCTGACTGCAACGGTTCAGCTAAGGTAATCACAAAAGAATTAGTTAGGGAAGGGACACTGTCCTGAGACAAACGTAGGATATATACTTAAAAGAGGACTCAGAGAATTGCAGACCCGTCTAACTTGTATAACCAGAAAGATCCTCAAGCAAGTTACTAATTAGCCTTGTTAGCACCTAGAGCCATAGTTCTCAATCTACATCTGTTTGTGGACAAAACCACTAAGCATGTAATGTGCTGTAGTACCTTGCTTTTCCAGACAACTTGGATTATATCACTGGTGGCTTTCTTTAGCCATGAGCAACAGAGCTGCTGATCTAATCACTCTATAAAGTAGTACATTTTGAGAGTACCGAGTTCATCCTTGGCACCACACTTAAGAAACATGGATAAACTGGGAAGAACCAGCAAGAAGAAAGTTACGATGTTTAGAAAATAAAGGATATGAGTAAGGGTTGAAAAAAACCTTTTTAGCTTAGAAAAACTGAGATTAAGATGGGACATCTTTGCTTAAAGTTCTTCTATAAATAACATGACAGTCATTTGTTTGCTATGTAGCCAGTGTTGGGGCAAAAAAGAAGGGGGGTGGGTCTCATGTTGCAGCAAGGAAGACTTAGAAAAGAAATCCAGGAGAACTTTAGCACTATACAAATAATGAAGCCCTGAAGTCCTTGTAGCTTGTACAGGTTTTTTTTTAAAGAAAACTTTAGACAAATGCTTGCCAAGGTGCGTTCACCCTGTCTTAGTGACACGGGTTGGACCAAATGATCTCCTGACATTTCTTCCAGCCCTATACTTCTGTGCAAGTGCTTTGAAATGTATTGATGAAAAGCACTCTGTCCAAACTGGGTGGTACTATTCATTATACTTATTCTTAGTGTAGTTACAAAGGGAAACTCTTATCTCCAAAATTGGTTCTTTCTGCTCATTCTCTGGCCAGCTTTCCTCCTCAGGCCTTGGCACTAGGCATTATCATAGTAGGCTGAAATTGTCACTAGCTGTTTAAACAGAGGAGTGTTTGATTAGAAGCATCGAGAAAGGAAACAAGGAGGCTTTTACGATGACATTTCTGTTAGGAAATTCTCCCAATGTTTCAGTATTTCCTAATCATGAGTAATTTTGGTATTAATTTCCTTAACCAGTCCTCCTCAGAGTGACTGATTTTTGAGCTGTATGCTGTGGTCCCTGTCACTGGATAATACTTTCATGTTGGGCAATGTACTGATGTTATCTCAGCTGATCACAGAGGTGGGATGGATTTGCCTCTTTTTCAACAGCCTTTTATCAGTTTACCCTTGTCTTGAAGTATAAATTATTGTAGACCGAGGAACATCTCTCATATTCTGTAGTGTAGCTTGGCTCTGTGGGAGGATGTGTGATATATTCAATATGTACCTAAAGAAAACCCACTCCACAACATAAGCATCTGAAGTTGTGGATACCTTTCACGTACATGAAAAATACAACACTGGCATTGCAAAACATAGATAAACCAAAGCAGCAGCGCTCCTTGTTCAGATCCTCTATATCTGACTGACACAGCTTACCTCTCAGCTATGGTTTGCCCCTAAATAGAAGTTCCCTTGCAATTCTGCAAGTCTGTCACTTTATGCTTAGGTATTTGGAACTTGCAATACATCTGGGAAGTGAAAAAACACTGGGAAGCATTTCAGATCTTGAAGGAGTTGAACGCTTCAAACAGATGGCTTCTTTCCAGAAAAAGCTCTTCCAGCTTTCAGAAATGCTCCTCATAAAATTTGACCTAGCTGTTAGGGGTAGTATATAACTAAGTAAGGGGGGTGGGGAGGAGTGATATTAAACTTGTAGAAAATAGCGTTGGGTACCTTGAGCAGTAAAATCCTTTGATCTCATTGCAGTCTCTAATTTCCTGATAGTGGCTGAATGTATGAACGATGGACAAAGCTTCTGTTTTCTCATTCAGGTGGTAAAGGAAGTTTTTTTTGTTTTTTTTTTTAGTTTTCTCTGAAGTGAGACCTTGTTAGTCTGAATTCAGGTTGAAAATACCAGAGTGTTGCTCCTTTATGTTGTACTTTATGAATGAGTCTGTTTTATAATATCTGCTTCGCAGACTAGTGCGTAAGTACAGTATAACAAATACGATCTAAACCAAGCATTTCATTAAGGAAGGACAGGACATTAATGGACGACAGGGAGGTGATTTGAGACAGCCAGCATGGCTTCACCAAGGGCAAGTCCTGCCTGACTAACCTGGTGGCTTTCTATGATGGAGTAACTGCATCAGTGGACAAGGGAAAAGCAATGGATGTCATCTATCTGGACTTCCGAAAAGCCTTTGACACGGTTCCCCACAACATCCTTCTCTCTAAATTGGAGAGATATGGATTTGATGGGTGGACTGTTCGGTGGATAAGGAACTGGTTGGATGGCCGCAAACAGAGGGTAGTGGTCAACGGCTCGATGTCCAAGTGGAGACTGGTAACAAGTGGTGTTCCTCAGGGGTCCGTACTGGGACCAGTGCTGTTTAATATTTTCATCAACGACATAGACAGCGAGATCGAGTGCACCCTCAGCAAGTTTGCAGATGACACCAAGCTGAGTGGGGCAGTTGACACGCCTGAGGGATGGGATGTCATCCAAAGGGACCTGGACAGGCTGGAG
>VYZW01011230.1:30168-51732 GCA_013401315.1 Balaeniceps rex
CACCTCTCCTACGAGGACAGGCTGAGAGAGTTGGGGCTGTTCAGCCTGGAGAAGAGAAGGCTGCGGGGAGACCTTATTGCGGCCTTTCAGTACTTAAAGGGGGCCTATAGGAAAGATGGGGACAGTCTTTTTAGTAAGGCCTGTTGTGACAGGACAAGGACTAATGGTTTTAAACTAAAGGAGGGGAAATTTAGGCTAGATATAAGGAAAAAATTTTTTACAATGAGGGTGGTGAAGCACTGGAACAGGTTGCCCAGAGAGGTAGTGGAGGCCCTATCCCTGGAAACATTCAAGATCAGGTTGGACGGGGCTCTGAGCAACCTGATCTAGTTGATGATGTCCCTGCTCACTGCAGGGGGGTTGGACTAGATGACCTCTAAAGGTCCCTTCCAACCCAAAGCATTCTATGATTCTATGATTTGTTACTGGCTTTCAGTATGGGCCGTTAACCTTCATGGCCACCAATTTCCCTGCAATGAAGTTACTATTTTAACACCATTCAAGGTTTTATGCAGTAAAATGTAGGACTATGTAAATTTTAATGCAGTTGTGGTAAGTACTATAGGAACCTTGGGAAGGGATGCGTGGGAAAAGTGCTGTGTTGATAATGATTTGTTCAGCACAGCAATAAGGATTTGTTTGTATTGATCATGACCATCCAGACATTATCTTCCTATTCAGGATTGTCTGCAGAAAATAATATTGGGTAGATATTTGCACACAGAACCTCCATATCGTCATGCTTTCTGGTAGTGTGAAGATACTAGAGACTAGAAAAAGGATGAAGTATTTGGTAAATCAGTTCTGGTGGACAGAAGAACCCTCAAGTACTGCAGAGAACTCTAGTTTCTGCCAAATAATCCAAAATCAGTTTCCCTGGACTCCTCCCCAACCAAGTCAGCTTTGAAAAGAAACAAAACCTATGTCAAGATGTCCAGAATGGCCAATAGAAGAGCAATCATTTATCCAAATAGGCTAGCAGATATATTTTGAAGGCATTCACTCTCCTAGACATATGACATAGACTTAAACATATTTTAAAATAATTTACTTTGTATTTTTGTGATGGTCTTAAGAAAATCCTGCTGCTATAAATTAATATCAAGATACCTAGCAAATATATTTTATCGTTGTTGCAGATGTACAAATATTTTTCCAGGATATTTTTGAGTAAACTTAATATTCACAAAAAGAAGTAGAAATAGTCCTGGCATAGATGCCCTTTATTTACCTGCATTTCATACAGCAACCCAGGTTTACACTTGTCAACGAGTTGAGTTTGTTTTCATCACTTCAGTGACGTGATTCAACATTCATAGGGACTGGCATGGGCCTGACAAATTTTTACCCTCTTCCTGTCTGATTCAGAGCTGCTGTTCAAAAGTTCTGCCAATAGCTGCAGCAATTTGGTGCTTCAGACGTGTATGGAGGACATAAGTGCTGGAGTGTTTCTACAATTATTGAGCCATTGACCTTAGACGGAAATACTTCGAATGCTGTTATGGGTCTTGTGGCCAGGTATATTACATAGGCATGGATGGTAATTTAATAGACAAGCTGATTTCAACAGACACATTTCCTGTAATTGAAAATTAATTAAGAAGCTATTCAGATAATCACCTTTCTCTACAAAATGAAAAAGTTACATGGTGACGGTGTTTTTAACTTCTGAAGGTGGTCATCCTTCCTGTAGCAGTAACTTCTTCTAAGGAAGAGCTTTCCTTAAGAAAACCATTAGTATACGATTGGGGTTGGATGTGACTCATTGCTTGTTATGTCCCACTTGCTGACTACGGTATACATATTGTCACATCATTGCACGTGTTTGCCATGAGTTCTGCATCATGATCTCCAACAGATTGCAGCTCCGCTCTCTTTCTTAAATTGCCTTTATTTTTTTCTGAGCCGCACAAAAGATAGAGAATATACCACCGTTGTCTGAAGTGCTTTTTTTCCTTGCCAATTAAAGCTCAAACCGTATTTTTAGCATTTGTTTTTGGTTTTGTCGCACTTGCAAAGTTATGCCAACAGCCCCATTGAGCTGCAACCTCATGGCAGCTGAGGTATCCATGTTTGGTCATGCACCCTAAAGTTTTTGGCAATAGCAGCTTTCACATCCTAAAGGAGGATATTCCACTGTCATTTGTACCAGAGAGGCGCTCAACGTGCACTTGGTAATTAGAACTCTGGCAAGTGTCAATACATAGCATTTGTAGAAATGCCCAGGGCCTCAGAGGCCCGAGCAAGGATGTCTTCCCTGTTAAATTGTCATAATGAATGTGAGAAGACATTCAGCAGATACTAATGAACCTCCTAACGGCACTAGGCTGTGGAAGAGTACTTACTGCTGACAGAGAAAAGTGCATGAAAACCAGATTAAATAAATCACCCTTCTTTGGTGTTCTACCTTGGATTGTGCAAACAAAATCTTATCAAGCCCAACCTACAGCTTCTTGCTATATTCACTTAAATCCCTAACTACAACCATGCTCCTTTGTTGAACTCGGGAGCCTCGTAAGGCTGCAGACCCAGAAGGTCAGTCTGCTGCCCCGAGGCTTCCTGTGCCAGCTCCAGACCGGGGGAGGAGGGGATGAGGTGACAGCAGGGGGAAAAGAAATCTGAACGTGCCTCTCTTCCTCCCTCTAACCCCAAATAAGCTAACAACTGAAAAACTAAAAGCCCAGCATGGTCTGCATGTCAGAGTCTCCTGTTTGAGCCTGACTGGGCTGGACTGCACCTGATTGCCATTCAGCCTGGCGGGTCTCCCTGGGCTGACCCCAGCAGGGATTTACCCTCGGCTGAGGGTCTCCCCCCAGGCATGGTGCGTAGTGAGGAGGGTGCTGGCTCTGGAGAGGAAAGCACCAAAGTTAGTAGTAACACCAGCCAGGGAAGCAGTGTTCCTTACAAAACAGAAACCTTTTCTCTCTGTCCCCCAGGAGGTCATCGAGCGGCTACAAGTGCTTGACCTTAATCAGAAAAAGAGTCTTTTCGTATCCTCATTGGAAGTGATTACATCTTGAGCGTTAGCAGGTGGATGGGGATTTCAAAAGGCAAGTTCAGGTTTAATGTCAGAGCACACAGTTCCAGTTCCAGAGTGAGAGACTGAGCTCCTCCGGACTGGTATCTGCTGAGTCAGTCAAGTTGCTCTGAATTCTCCCTGCTGTCTGTGAGATCACAATTTCTTGTGGATGTTTTAACTAATCGGTCTGGCAAAATCCTAAGATTTTCTGTGTCTTTCTTCGATGCTCAGGATACTCGAGTCATGACCTATTTGTTAAAAATAATGGAAATTGGAATTTCTCAGGAATAGATGTTTTGTTTAGTGAGTAAAAAACCCATTAGGATTTGTATTTCATTTATCTGCTATGACCTTTTCCTGTGATAGAGTGTTATGGCTGAATTCCAGAAATGACATTTCTAAAGAGAGAGTTTCATGTTTAGGTTTAAAATTATTTTGATGCCCTTTTGCAGTTGCTCACCTGTACTGCTTCTGCCACTGCAACAAAAATTGCAATGTACCTTTCCTCTTCATTTATCTATATAAGACATGTAGGTCCATTCTTCATGATTGAATTTAACACCAGAGACAGAAAATTAGCAATATGCAAAGCCTTAGCAACCCAATGGTACCATGTACTCTTTTCCTTGATTTTTAGAAACCTTTAACATTGTTGGACGTATTCAAAATCTTCCTTAAAATTTCTGTGGGGTGAGGGTATCCCTCCCTATTTTTTCAATCTCTTGGCTTTTGTGTAGGGTATCTGTTATGCAATGTTTTGGCCATGGGCCACTGTTGATATTCGTGTGGGGGGAAGGCTGCCAGTGTAAGTCTGAAGATCTGCTGCAGTGTGTACCTGGTATGAACAAAGTTACTACGATGAAAAAACTGAGCATGGGAAGCTTGTGATTCCACTGACCCTTTCAAAAGGCAATATATAGCATCCCTTAGAAATCATGAGAAGTAATCAGAGGAATGTGTTACAAATCTGGTATTTAAGTTCAGACCATCGTTTGGCTGTATGTTCTGCTAGTTTAGATTGAAGACCCTGGTATTAATAGCGGACTGTAGTAAAACCTTGGAGATTTTTTACTGACTTTTCAGGGAAGTCCTGAAAATGTATTGCGAAATAAATTAGATGTAAATAATTAGAATAAAAAACATCAGACCTTTTAGCTGGATTGGGCTTGTGACACAATAGAAGGATGTTTGCATCCTTAGCTGCTACTTTCAATGCCTTTTTTCCCCAAAATACACTTTGAGTTGAAACTAAGCATATACATTTTCTGTTCAGAAGTAAATGTGTCTGGAGAAAATGTGATTTGATGTTGGTTTGCTTGATATTTTGAAATGACGAGAGTGTATAAATGCTGTTTTTAATCAGCCGAGACTTTGTGCATTAAAATATTTCTGAGTTAAGTATAAAATGTCCCCCTGAGGTAAGCCACTGGAGAAATGAGCTTGTAGTGTTGTCTGGCTTAAGAGTGGCACAGGACAGTGCATGTGCAGTGTTTGTGGGGCACCTGCTTAAAATGCACTTCACAGAAGTGAACTTGTGAATTCAGTGGGAGGCATCTAATGTAACTGGGAGGAAATGCATGGGAGAAGAGCAGGGCTGGCTCCTGTTCCCCCAGAAGAACCAAGACCCCTGGGGACTGCAGTGCCTTCTCTTTTCAGGTGTCGCAGATATGAAGCACCTTGCAGAGATGGAACGCGTGGTGGATGACCCTGAGGGAGGTAGGTTCAGGTGCTTGAAGTTTCTTGTGGATCATGACTGATTAGGGAGCTTGGATGCTAAATGCAAGCCCTGGCATCCTTCTTGGGCCAAGCAGCTACTCTTTACGATGCCCAAATTCTGAGCTTCAAATGTCACCCCCAACTCCCAAGTGCATGAAGAATTTTAAGGCTCTGCATGTGGTTAGGCAAGAGACTTCCTATTCAAACAGACTATGCCATAGCTATTCACGACAAATATTCTGCACCTTTCTCTGATCTATTAAAGGGTTGGAGGCTGATGAACGGCATGTTTGATTTATTGGTGCACTCTCCATATTTTTATGTTTCTGAGTTGTTTCCTTTCTCTTGCACGGTTCCACAGGTTGCTCTTCCCATGTTAGTCAGAAAAAGCATACAGACTTTTATCAGCTTAAGAGTCAAATGTTAACAGTAATTACAGCACTTGGAGCGTAAAGTATTACAATAATTCATTTTAATTACATGTTTATTAGGTCATAACAACAACTATAAACATAAGTACCATTCAGCTCTTTTGCAGATATATGAACTTACTAACATCAAATCTTTATCAGAATCACGTATTCTTACAGGTGTCCCAGACACAACATTAACTTTATTAAGCAAAAGTTCATAAATAGTAAAAATGTCCTCTGTTTCACATTGCAGCGTTCCTCAAGCATGTATGTACAAGTTTTGGAGCATCTTCTCCAAATCTATGTGTCATAGCTAACTTCCTTAGCTCTTTTAACAACCATAGAGATGATTTTTTTTTTTGCCTGCAGCAAAGCCTTTTGTCCTTGAGCAATCTACAATTAGTATTGCTCTCAGCAGACATGAAAGTTCATTTCTGAAATGAAAGTGGTGATGAAACACAATACAATATTATCTGCTCATAGTTTGCCTACACACTCTGCCCTCATTATAAATCTTTCAGTTATAACACTGTCTCCCAAGAACAATATGTCTCCCTTATATCAGTTCTTTATCTGCACTACCTCTCTTTGAAGATCTTAAAATGGTTGGCTTGCAGCAACGGAGATATTATATTTAGGGTGGAGTGTGTTTACAGTCAGTTCTTTTCCTTTTTAATATTTACACAGTATTTTTTTAAGGTTGCTACAATTTATGAATCATGTACGTTGACAGACATTTTCTGAAATGTTCACAGTGCAGTATTTTGTGGCCTAACCAAACTTTGTAAATGTCATTAAAAATAAACTTTTTTTTTTAATATAAAAATAGAATACTTTATGTGTTTACACCAACAAACCCAGTTCTATCCTATACTAAACAAGCTATACAGTAGTATGCACAGAATTCCACAGGAACAGAAATGACATGTGATGCTTGCCCTAAAGCTATAGTACTGTTCTCTAATGCATGAGTTTATTTACTATCTCTTTTCAAAGTTGCTTTTCTGGTCATAATTTAGAAATAAAAGTAGGTATCATAATTCACTGGTTGTGTGATCCAAGAAGAGGCTAGGGGGGCCTAAAGGTGTTCTTTTGATCAGTCTTCTCGGCTCTTTAGGGCTGACGCGAAGAAGTTACCAACAATCCTGCTATGGCAGTGTCTTTTTAGGTCAGGGCTGGCTGCAATGCCTCCGCTCTTTACTCACCTTTGGTGGCAGCTCCACCCAAGGGTAGGTGGCAGAGCTTCAGCTACTCGCCGTGTGACTCACCAGACAGCAGCTCCATAAGGTTGCCAGCCTGCCTGTCTCCTCTTCCTCTAGAATAATGCAGCCCATATTACTACATCCCAGGGATTAGCCTGGCATTTAATATGGATGCCTTCAAGTTTTTATTCTCAGAGAGTGGTTGATTCTTTATTGAAAGAAATGGAGGCTTTGGATTTTTCAGTAAGAGATCTGTCAATACAGGCTGTTACTCAAAGAAGTGGTTGAATGTTGGAATAAAGTTTACACTAGGAATGCTTTAAGCTAGATTATTTTCCCTTTATTTTATGTACCGTCTGACTACACCAGAGGACTGGCAAGGCTGACATACTTATTTTACTGCACACCGTTTTTAGATGTTGATTTCTGTTAAGACATTTACCATGAGGCTGGCAGTCCTGGCTGTCTATGTTCTAAGAAACCTTGTTGATATAGTGCAAAAATCCAAAGTTTGGACTGTGTGGGAGGAAAAAAAAAATTAAACTCTTGTAACTCTCATTGTTTGTCTTAGCCTTTTGTGTGAAAACCATTTCTGCACTGCTCATTATCCTAAAGTACATGCAACAGTAACAGTCCTTCCAGCCGTACTGATTGGTATTCTACTTTCTCCTTCATGGCATTAATGATGAATCTTTGTTCTTGTGTCTGAGCACACATTAATGAGAGCTAGTGGGAACTAGCTCTGGATGGTAGCACACAACGTTTCCATTTGGTAAATTGATGCAGTTGTCCAAATACTTGGAAATTATTGTGATGGTTTGCAGAATCCCATAGCCTTAAACACTATGATATCATGTCCTTGTACTAGTGCAACTTGGGCAACAACATAAACATGTGCAACAGTGTTCTCACAAAGACTGGGCAGTAAAAACTAGTGGACAAAATGTTTTGCTTTTTGTTCATACAACTAAGAATGAATTTTCCTCTATTTCAGACGTACCCGTCATGTGTCAACATCCATGTCTGTGTTGTCTTGTGATGATAAAAGAGAAGGATAGGGAGCAATGCACTTCACGTTGACATAAGTAGCATTGACATGAACGTAGTGTTCCCCAATAAAAGTGGAGAAGATCGTTGATATTTTTGAAACAAGTTCAGAAAATGCTGGACGCATCTCAGGTTTTGGATGCCAGCACTTCAGCATGACTTCATACCTGCCATTCAAATAAAAGAAGTGTTCAATTATGAAATCATGTAAAAAGGGGAAACATCCCCCGCCCTTTCCTCCCACAGTCCCACTTATTATAATATCCGAATGAGCAGCATTTGCAGAAGGCTTTGCAAACTATTTACTTACAGTGGGTCGGGGCAGTATTCAGGTTGTAGCAGCCTTCGTCCTTGTAATAAGTAAACAGTTATATCAAAAGAATTTACATCAGGATAAGGTGGTGCCCCTCTAGTCATAAGTTCCCATAACAACACACCAAAGGACCACTAAGAAAACAAAGAAATAAATAATAAGTGATAGGGTTGGAGGGCTCTACATTCCAGTTTTAGAATATGGTTTGACAGATTTAAGCATTCAAATGCATGGATTTTCCCTTTGAAAAGTTATTTTACTGCATTCAGCTTTCTTTTAAGTGGGCTAATAAATGCTGTAGGGACTTGAGGAGCCACTTAAATTAGAGCCAGAGAAACTCAGCTAAGTAAATGAAAGAAAATAAAAGCCTATAGGCTTGCTACTTAGCTGGTATAAATTGGCAGACCTCTTTTGAGGTTAATGGAGCTCTGCCAATTTACTTGAGCTGATGATCTGACTAACCCTGTGTAAATACATACTGAAGAGCATATACATGGTGAAAATTCTATGCATCACAGGCTAATTTGAATATGGATTGAAAGGAGAGCTAAAATACAAAGTGATCCAGCCAACTAATGACTTCATCTTATGATTTTTTCTTCATAAACGGCCAGGTAATACTTGAGATTGCTGTAGGCAGTCAGTAAGTCTTTATAAAGCAAATAAAGTCTTTTGGGAACTATTAAATTTTACTAGTGTCAAAGTTAACCTGTTTTGTCAAGCTTTCCAGAGCCCCTCCTATAGCAGGGTTCAGCTCCAACTTGGCTTCTTTGGAATGTCCTTAGTTTCCCTTGGAGTGGGATTAAACTCCTAATTCTTTCCTGAGCAGTAACAGATAATCAGGTCAACATCTTGTTGCTTTGTGATTGGGACAAATACCCTTTCTGAATGTAGAAGCAGTCTCTTATTCTTATGTGAACTAAAGTTAGATTCAAATACAAGTTTTGGTTTGGAGTTAGTCCATTCATTAAATACTAGAGAGATGCCTCAGGCAATATAAGAGAAATTAACAGGTGATACAAATATGTTTGTACATTACCACATCTGACTTTGTGGTGAACTTCTGAGTTTGTAAACTTTCTAAAGCCATCCATTTCACTGGCAGTTTGGCTCCTGTTTTATTGTGCACACTGTAGTATTCTTTATCATAGACATCTCTAGCAAGACCAAAATCAGCAACCTTGACGGTGAATTTTTCATCCAACCTAGAGAAATGACAAAAAGTATTATCTGCAACTGAGCAGGCAAGATTTACAGTGATGGTGGATTATAATGAGTGACTTGCATTTTTGAGACCATGACTTCGGAAGGCAGTACTTTATCTTGGATCTATTAACTAATGTAACACTGAAACAAAAAGTGCAGCAAAGTATATTTGACACCCATTTAACACAGTGAATGAACTCAGGAAATTACCGATATTGTTTTGATAATATAATTTGAATTACAGTTCTTTTAAAACAATTGCTCTGTATAAAAAGATTTTTGCTAATAGCCTATACATCCTGATTGAGTGCTCCATCATTTCTTCCACAGCTGTTTCTTCTTCCGTATCCTTAGAAACCTCTCATTTTTATTTCCAAGTCAAGGCATCACCTTTCTTATTCACTCTCAATTTTGATAAGGAAGGACCCATATATAATAACGTAGTCCTGTAACTAAGGATGTGTTTGGTGTCTGTACTGGGAAAGAATGGTGGCATAAGGAAAGTTCTGCTAGGGTTACAGCTCAGTCATACCAGAAGATCTCCCTAGCTTTGCTCCTCCTAAGCTTGGTGTTTGCCCTGATAAGCGGTATCATTGTCAGAAAACAGATAGAGCATGGGTGT
The DNA here is from genome assembly GCA_013401315.1 of Balaeniceps rex. Lineage (NCBI taxonomy): Eukaryota > Metazoa > Chordata > Aves > Pelecaniformes > Balaenicipitidae > Balaeniceps > Balaeniceps rex. Next base: position 39,707 of record VYZW01011230.1, read on the forward strand.
TGGCATGCTTAAGCCTATCCTTCATTATATGTGCAGACCTAGCCACAGCAAACACCTGCTTCTGGGCTTCTTTACAGAATCACACAATCGCAGAATGGGCGAGGTTGGAAGGGACCTCTGAAGGTCGTCTAGTTCACCACTACCTCCCCTGCTCAAAGCAGGGTCGGCTACTGCAGGTTGCCCAGGACCATCACCAGTTGGTGATATCTGCAAGGATGGAGACTCCACAACCTCTCTGGGCAACCTGTGCCAGTGTTCAGTCATCCTTACAATAAAAGCATTTCTTCCTATGTTTAAATGCAATTTTCTCTATTTCAATTTGTGCCCACTGCCTGTTGGCCTGTCCCTGGGCACCACTAGGAAGAATCTGGCTTCATCTTCTTTACTTCACCGTATCATTTGTATTTATACGTATGGATGAAATCCCCCTGAGCCTTCTCCAGGCAAAACAATCCCATCTCTCTCAGCCTCTACACGTGGCATTTCCCTGTCTTGAATTTATGAGGTTTCTGTCTGGACAACGCTCTGGTCTGTTGAAGTCCCTCTGAATGGCACACAACCATCTGCTGTATTTACTGATGTAATAACTAAATCAATACCAATGAAGGGAGTAGGAGGGAACTTTGATGGGTCAACAGGGGACCGTTTATGCCACTGCAGCTTCCTGCACCTCTTCCAGGATAGTGGAATAGAGTCAAGAGTCCACGGGGACTGCATTTGTATCCTGGTTTCCTTTCTGATGGACATCACCATTGTGGCAGGGGCTGTGCTTCTGAGTGCTGGATGGCACATGGCCACTGGGGAATGTGGGTGTTCAGCCCTACATCTTCTCATATGGCAGTGGCTCTCCAGGCTCTGAAGTGCCGAGTCATATAGAAGTACAAAAGCAGCCATTTAGTTGGCAACATGAGACATCCTGATAGCTGTTCCCTCCTCACCCAAGGAAGAGACAGTAGGCTGGAGGGAATGTCCTGTTGCCACTATTTGGACTTTAGATGAACCAGGACTTTTATCCAGTAACCCAATTCCTTTCTTCTTAGGAAACCTGAAATCATGTTGCTTGTGGCTTTTTTCCTCCCTTAAAAAACCAGCAGCTGTAAGAAAACGTTCTTTTTCAGAGGCTGTTCAGCTGCACGAGTGTGCACCCTTTGAAAAAGAATAAGAAATCTGATGTCAGAGTTGAATAACCTTTTTGCAGGCAGAATTCCAGATTATGACGTGCTAAAAATAAACTCTAACGTTTAATTCTGTACCTCATTAATTCACAACATAGGTGATGAATCAGCATAATAGTATCAGCAACTCCTGTATCAGTTAGTCTTTGTGTGAACTGAACTGTCTGGCTACCTAGACACTAGTAAGATTCTTTGCATGCTCTGATTTTTTAATGTTAATTTGTGTGTGCAATTGAGCCAAAGTAAGCTCATACTCATGTAATGAAAGACTACTGTCAATAAGTCTCACTGGTGTTTCTTTGTGTTCCTGTTTTTCTCACAAAGTTCCCCTGTGTTCCTCTCCCTCCTGCTAGGTGTGGCAGCAAAGATGTGCTGCTTCTGAAGAGGTTGGGTGGAAGCACAGCAAGTTGAGACAACAGCAGTTTAACTTCCCTTAGGAGATGCCTTTTAAACACTCTAACCAATGATTTTGAGAGACTACACTTTTACTTCAGCTTTTCTTATTTCCCACACTCAAAAAAAAGCTTATGTGTAAGAAGTGAGCCCTTAGCAAGCTGAGTGGCTCATCAGTATGCAAGACAAACACCAGTATAATTATGGAACAATGAAAAAAACACCTTATTTTGACTAAAAAAGGAGAATCCTGGAAGCTTTCATTTACCTCATCTCACTGTCTTACACAAAAGAGTGTGATAGCATGGCTGGAATTAGATGTTTGTACTTACATACAGTTTCTTGCTGCCAAGTCTCTATGGACAAACTTTTTGCTTGCAAGGTATTTCATCCCTTTTGCAACCTGAAGGCCAAATCCAATTAAATCTTTTACTGTTGGGTTCTGTAAAATACAAACATTTGTGATACAATGAACACAGAAGCCCAAGGAGCAGACTGTTTTTTGCTGTGACTCTCAGGTTTTGGCACAACTAGCTTACCACCACAATGATCAAGACAGGTTGGTGCTTGTAGTAAAATTGGCGTAAGTTTAGGTCAAATTCTTACCTCCAGTGGGGAAATACACTTTAAGAAATCAAAAAAACTGTCAGGCTCTAGAAGAGTGGAGTTTGCAGCATAAGCAGCATGAGATGGGCTGGGAAGTGGAACAGTATGCTGAAACCTCAACATCACAGCTGATACACAAAATTCACATTTGTGAACTTAGAGTAATAGCATGTAACTCTGTAAAAGGTGCTAACGATGAACTTGGAGCTCATCAGCTGGAAATGACCAAGAAAGGAGAGGGTCTTATTTGGGGCAAAGTGCAAGCTATCATCAATATGATGCCGTGGAAAAGGCAAATGAGACCTTAGCAGTTACTAAAGGAAGATTTTCCGCAAAGATTGGTAACTCTTTCTGCTGGTCTGCAAGGTAAGACCTTACTGAAAATGTTAAATATAGAAATAAATACAAACATAAACCTGTAATTCTTTTATCCAACATCATGACTTGTTATGTAGTAGTATGGTCCAATAGATTTTTGTGTTGTTGCCATTGCTCCATATAATTTTCTTCTGTGGAACAATCCTGTTCAACTGTGGTGCTATTCTATTTATTTCAGGAAGGACCATGGCACTATTCACAGACAAGGTCCCTGGTGCTTGTAGAATGAAAGAAGCTCAAAAGGGAAGAGGTCCCTACCTCAGAAAGCTTAACTCCCCCAACACTTTTTCAAGATGCATTTTTATTTTTTTTAAATTTTACTGGCTATTGTTGATTGCCATAGAGGCAGGGCTGAAATCCCATTGGCTCAAAAGTCACTTTATATTGTCTTAGCACTGTGAAGTGGGTGAAATACTACAGTATAAAGTGTGCTTATGCTAACTGCTGCAAGACCTGTGGACTCATACTTGAGAGAAAGCAGTGAGGCACATTTGAGAAATCTGCAGTCTTTCAATGAAAATTGGGAAAATCTCTGATAAGAGAGGACTCATAGTTTGTATAACAATTGCTGTTTTTCTCTTTTAAGATAAGAAGAAAAAATATTGATAATAACGGGACTGTGACACTCTCTAGCTGGCCACGAAGATCCCTCACCTAGAAGTTGGAAGGGCAGATGGTGACGACTGGCACAGCTGTGCTGAAGTCAACAGAGATCTGCCAGTTTAAACCAGCAGATGGTTGGGCCCCTTGACTTAGATCTCATAAACACATTTGTTTATAAAGAGGCTTATGGATGGGAAATGAGAAATACTTATTGTTGATAATTTCTGGGAAACATTCTGGAGAGGAATTTGAGGGGGAAGGGAAGGAGTGGCAGCACTGTGGTCGGGCTCAGTGCCAGCCTAAGCAAGTGCTAAAGGTTAAGGTGTAGTAACAGCAGCAAGTTATAGACATAATTTAATTATCAGAGCTTATAACCTGTGGTGTTGGAGCAGGGTGTGGCTAGACTTGCATTACCATTTTGTAGACCTCACCAGGTACTTACATGAGTCTCATTCCTAATGAAGTTTCGAAGATCTCCGTGTTTCATGTATGGAAGGACGACTAAGGGGGAGCCTTCATTGGGCAAACAGATTCCCAGGAGCGACAGAACATTGGGATGAGTGAAATCTTTCATGATTATTCCTTCTTTCAGAAACTGAGCTACTTCTTCCAGGTCTGTAATCCCTGTGAAATCCAGTAATAAAATGAAATAATTAAAGAAAACCCAAACAAACTACAGTCCATTTCTGTACAGCATGTCATTGCACAACAAAGTGATAATAGAGAAACTACAAACATGACACCCACCTCCCACATTACAACTAGGTTATGTGCATCAGTTTTCTTACAATGACTAAATACGGTTTGTTGGTGACTTTAATTCCGTTTCTCCTTTTCTTATTATGAATTATTTAGAATTGAATAACAACACTTGAGTAAAGCCTTTAATAATGTTGTTATAGTTTCTTCCTGTTTTTCCAGCAGCTTTGCCTGCTCTTTAGCAATTTAACTTCCAAAAACAAATCTTCAGTAGTCAGTAGAATAAAAAATGACACTGCCTTTCGCTCATTTTCCTCTGTCCTTTTCTTTGTAGAGGAAATACATGGGCATTTCATTTGTTGCACAAATATATGCCAATGCCTCGTGGTAATCTAAAGCAATTGGAATGCTCCAGAGATAAATCTGATCCAGCTGCAACAAAGAATCTTTATTTGTAAAAGTACACTTCACTGTAATTAATTAGTTCACCCCGGTTATCTTTGGAATTATGGTAATGTCTCACTATTAAACTTGTAACTCACTATTCAGTGACTTCACAGCACAATGAATTTTCCTGCCATCATTATCCAGCAATGTCCCATGGTACACACACCCAAAATGCCCTGTGTAAAAAATGAACAAGATTAGCTTTAATAAGTAAAATTAGCTTTCTGGGTCGCAATTATGATTTAAGAAAGTGATCACACTCCATTTCTGTCCAATTCCCAACACTTGTAATGTATACTTCATAACTAACATGTAAAATGATCATTACATAAAACCATCATTACATAAAATAAAAACTCTATTTGCAGCATAATTGATATTTCTTGACCTAGATGAAGAGTATAAATAATGGCAAGGCTGGCGGCACAACTGCTTCATATTCTTGGAATGACTATGCACACAAAAAACATGTCAGCCCATTCCCACCATGTTCTCCTGTGAGATATATGTCAAAGGAGGACACTGAAAGGCACAGGGAAGCAATTAGAAGAAGCTGATGTGACCACTGGATCGGTGGTTCCCGGTGGTCTGCAAGCCCATGCTAAGTGGTCCACTGGACTGTACAGCCTTGATGCATCTTCAGTGGAAAGTTGCATAAGGAGGGTCACTGTGGGCTTACAGTCTCTCAGGTCTTGCTATTCCATGGAAAATGCTGAGTGTTAAAAGTGGTGTATTGGCCATGAAAGGTTTGGGAGTTGCTCTACTGATCGCAGACTGACCACATCACTAGTCTCTGCTGTGGCCTAGTCTCTAGTGCAAAATATCACTAAAAGATGATGAGCAAAATTTGCCTTCTTGCTGATGGTCTAAGCAATGAAATAAACTGACGGCGACACAGAAATCCTTCCTGATCCTGTGCTTTCCTGTGAAGCAAATGGGGTAGTCTGCAGAGCGGGGAAACCTACTGTGAGAAGTCAGATTGACCTGTTTGGGACACACAGAGAACTTTGAGCTCCAGGCACGTGCATTAATTTATCCAAATCAAATTATGTACGTGTAATGGTGGCTTTCCTTCACAGATGTACTATTTACTGGACACTTTAAAAATATTAATATTTGCAGTTAGAAAGCAAAATAGGTTTTTTGTCAAGTGTGAGTTCTGCAGAGAACAAGACTATCTGATTAATTCTACCAGGTTCCAGTCGTAAGTGCTAGTGAGAGCCCAGTTGGCTTTGATTTTGGCTTGGGGTAAAATTAATACAAAGTTTGTTTTACAAAAGCAGCTAAAATCCCATCAGACCACAGATTGTTTGGAGCCCGGGCACAAATCCTAAAGCTTGGATTGGGTGTGTCTGAAATATTTTTGGGTTTGGCCCATTTCTAGTTATGGAGGAGAAAATTAAAAGAGGTTAATTATATTGGTCTCATTCCTGATATTTTTCAACATTTAAAAAATGGGAAATTACTTGGCCTTTTCTGAAACAAGAAAGAAAAGAAAAAGGCCCACCCTTGCTTTGGGGATGATGAAGTGTAATACATGGAAGGGAAGCACACTGACTGTTTGTTTGATTTGTGGCTATTTTCCTGCAGAAGAGGCATTAGGAATATCACTTATAGCCAAATTTTTATCAGTATTCTGATACTCAACAAGAGACCTCTCATGCATGATCTGTAGAAGTACTGAAAATCCAGTTTCTACTTGGGCTACCAATAGGTACTCAATAGTACAGAGTTCAATAAATGCCCCTAACAGAAATACTGGCTTGGGCTATGAAAGGAGGGAACCTGCTTACAGACACGTAGAGGAATAGGAGTGATGGGACAAATTCAGAAAAACACAGGACCTGTTGTATCAGGGACAAAAATAAGGGGAAGTGAATCAGGAGGTATGCATTACTGCAGCTGGGATGAGAGAGGAATGAAGGGGAATGGAGAGCCTCAGGAGGAAACAAACAGCGAATTCCTCAGAGCTGGGGGAAACTTGCGGAGGAAAAAGGGGTGTGTGCATTTCACCTGGCCCATGGGGACTGTTACTGAATGCACTAGTGACCGCAGGAGTTTTCAGTGTGGTGTAGCCATCTTGCCAGCTCTCAGGCTCCGAGTTTAAGGTTGCTGGTGCCCCTGCCTTGGCATCCCCTGCCATTTAGGTGTGTGCCTTAGGCTCGTGCAATGTTCTGCAGCAGCCTCACTCTTGCACTGCAGCCTCATGGATCAAAAGCCCTGGCTGAGCTTTTCCATAGCCTGGAAAAGGGTGAGAGTGAAGCAGCTGAGGGGGAACCAGCAAGTCTGAGTTCAAATGAGCCCCATTAATTGGCAGACTCCTTTCTCCCTCTGGTGTCTTCTCTGACTGATCAAATGCACAACCCTTCATCTGACTTCAGAGGAGAACCCCTTGGTTCTCCCCTTGATTTGGTGCATGGGATGCAGTGCTGCAAGAGGTAAAAAGCTTGAAAAACCTCCGTGTAGCTGCCTTATTCAGAATGGTTTATAATGAATGGGTGTGCAAAAAGAACAGCAGTTTGCAAGGTGAGAGTCGCGGTACCCACCTCTTCCTATGACTTCACTGAAGTGCACAATCAGGCTGTCGGCACCAATCACCACATGCTGCACTTCTTTGACCAGGTCGGGGTTTAAGGCACTGATGTCAATGTGGACATTAGTTTGGAGAAGTGGACTGGCTAAATCTGAGTCCCCGCTGGACAGAATCGGGGAGAGGTCAGAGTGAGGATACTGGGCAGGTCTGCATGATCCATTCTGAGACATGCTTGGAAACTGATCTGCAAGATGAACAGAAACTGTTATAATCCTTTCAGACTTCTCCTTGGAAAACGCAGAGCTTTATTTCATCGGTGAGCAAGGGTTTGAGTTTATCAGTTTGGAAGTGGCTTGGCTGTGCAGAAGTTTTGGTCACAAAGGGAAAATGAAAATATGCATTGCTGATCTGCCAAACTCCAGGAAAACTGTGTCACTAGAAACTTATGCTTGTCTCAGCTCTACTTTTATGAAAGTAAATGGCAAAACTTCCACTTTTCTGAGGGGATGGAATGAAGCCTTGTCACTTCTTGCCAAGTGTAGGTTATAGCATTTCTAGTAACTGGGAGTAACAAGAAGTAAAATGGAAAAATGACAGCGATATGGGTGGGGGAAGTAGTGAACAATTAAAAACATGAAACCTTTTATTATTGTCATGTTCTAATTTGGTAGGGAACTTTACATTTCATGAAGGTTTCCAAACTGCTGGTGACTAGCTATATTTATCCAATGGTAAATATTCAACCAGGGAAATGCCTAGAGGTGATTCATATCCTGTAACTGCTGAAGATAATACAGTTGGTGCTAGTCATGAAAATAACATGAGCCAGCTGATTTAAAATAGCAGAAATTAAAATGTTTCAGTCAAGCAAGGAATATTTATTTGAGAAAATTATTTTTGTCAACAGCATGTTGTTCAGGCATTTTAAATTGCTTTTGTTTAAAAGATTTTTTTCTAGCATTTTGTGTAATAGAGACAAAGAACTAAGTTTAATTTACACCAGTTTCAGTCTGGAATGATTCCAGTGGAGTGAATGAGCAGAATTTAGCCCAGGGTCAAAAAGAAAAAAAGGGAATAAATTTAACAACAGAAATTATCAGATATTTTATCACAAAGAGTAAAAGGTGTTGTACAGACATGCCTTATATATTTATGTATAAAACCTGGAAAGTTTTCATATAGGGCTGTTATCACTCTAGATGCTGAGAAAAACTCTGCTGCTCTATCTAGAAGCAAAAATACACACTCTTATATTAACAAAGCCACGTTTATGTCACCAAGAGAACATATCTATTTAATAATCACAGTAAAATACTCCAGCCATGGCTGCAAAATAATTTTTACAGCTGCTACATGTAAATCTGCACGTTTTCTAATGTTCCTGTAATTTTGTTCTTTAACAGTAATTGATGTGAACGTTCCTATAGGAACATTAAGTGAATGCACCTCCTTCTTGGCTGGGCTCTCTGCTGTGCTTTGCCAGTGCACAGTGGCCCCAGGACCACTGCAGATTTACCTTCCACCAAGGATCTTTGCATAGTTTTGCCTCGTGTACCATTTTCCCTCCTAACCAGTGGCATAGGCTTTCCTTTTCCTTTGGGAATCTTTCAATCAAGAAACTTCCTGTGCGAGCTGGTGGCAGCAATTAAAGAATCATAAAGGAAGCTGGGAACGGGCCTGGCTCTCAAAGAGCTCCACGATTGGGGATTACAAAGGTGGAATAAGGATTTGGAGTGATTTCTATTGAGTTGTGTATGGCAGCACCTGAAATAGTACAAGACTATGTCTATACCAAGACTAACAAATATCTGTGATATCTCAAATATCATAATATGGCAACTCCTAATAGTTAAAGACTCTTTAATGGTAATCACAGAACACGGTCTCCACACGTCTTAAAGGACATGTTCAGCCTAAAGTGGTATGATAAGTGCAGCAGAGTGTTCTTCTGAAGAATTCCCACTCTAAAATGGTGTTATAAGGCACAAAAATGTATTCAGCATAGGGTTATTCTTCCCTCATGCCCACAGGCCTGAAAATGAACAGCGTGTTTTCTGAGACTGGCATCTCAGCACACATGGACTTCCACTCAGTTTGTCACAGTTTTCACATACCTTTGGCTTAATTTTTAAAATCAACATTTCTGTGTTGTACAATGTGCCATTTTATAGGAGGGGCATGAACAGACAAAAGAAAATCAGTTTACAAAAGTCCATGTCCCATGTTGGGCTGACAGAACTGCTTTATGACTGAAGTCACCGAGACACACTAAACCTACAGCCACTCGATGCTATCCTTAAAATAACTTTTTTCAGAGTGGATTTACGCATGGTGTGATGGACCTCATGATAACACAAAATTGTTACACCCACTAGCTCCTAATAAATTATGGAGCATACTTACAGAGAGTTTTTACTAATAGTATTTTATATATTCCTCCAACCTGAGTAAAAGTAAAAATCCTTTGCACCCTAATCTTTGGAAGCACCTGAGAAGCTCAGTTCAAATAACAAGCCTGTGAACACATGAAAGTCCCAAACAATGCAGACACAGGCAAACCAGATGAGAAATTGAAATTAGATATTGATCAAAATAGCTATCATCTGAAGACATATGAAAAGTAAGATGTATAAAGTACCATCCGTACAGATTCATAATAGAGGTGTACCTTCTAGAAAAGTTGATCTGTAGTCTACAGATTCGCTTGAAACCATTTCTGTTGTTGGACTTACACTCCTCGCGCTCACCAGCCTGTCCAGGTGAGGAGTGTGCACTCTGCCATCATAGCGCACTAGGTCGCTTCCCAGATCTGAAGGGGGAGGAGAAGGAAATATTAGAAAACCCTCATGTTTACTCTGTGCCTACATTCATTTAGGTATTTATTTCAGTTTAGATGTTCTGCTTTGCTGGGAAGAGGGTTGGGTTGTTGCTGAGGCAGGCATGTGGAGGACCTGAACTATTTGTACAGCACAAGATTTGCTGTAACTTGCGTTAAAGCCCCAGTCTTGGCCACACTGGAAGATCCAAGAGAGCTTCGAAGCCTCTGGGGCCAGCTTCATCATCTGATTGTGATACTGCGTCAGAACAAGACCTGGTTATATACCAGGTCCCCTCCTCCTCCCGCCTTGTGTAGTGCAGCAGTTCTCACTGGAAGGAAACCCAGACACAGGGGCCAGAGGGGAGGCACACTCTGACCAAGTTCCTGATTTGGGTGAACAGGAGACCAGGACACCGCAGCCCTCTGTATATTACACAACTTAGGCATAGCCCGGAGCACTCCAAGGCAACTGGATGACGCTGAAGTACTTGTGATTCCACGCATGTCATTTACTCGTCCCCTCTTCCAAGGCTGATTAGGGAAGAGAAGTTACTAAGTTTTCCTAATAGCTCAGAGTTCCTCTGAAATCCTGCTCCTTTAGGCATAGTGTGGCCCTTCACCCAGCTCAGGCAAGAGCCAAGGGCTGAAATGTAACTAAACATTGGACTTGGTTATGAAACCTCTGCTGACAGGTTACAACAGGGCATTGCATGGCAGTTAAGCAAAGCATAAATTGATGTCAGTTTTTAAAATCTAAGCTATAATAACGGAATTGTTTGACGGAATTGACTATGATGGACCTTTAATTTGTTTCTTCTTCCTTCTCCAGAGGAAAAACACCAAAAAGATAAAAATTAAAACTGATGTTGAAACAACTCCAGCAATTAGTCCTGTGAAGTTCTGATCTTGCTGGATCAGCACTTTTCCGATAACTGTTGACAAAACTTCTTGCTTCCACTGAAAAAACAAAGAAGAAAAATAGTGTGATGATTTCAAAAGGCAAGTAAGAAGTAGATTATTGTGCTAAAATATGAGCTGATATGTCCCATATGTATTAAATCTTGATTTTGTGATGCTGTACTGTGATAAGACACTGGGAGTGGAGAAATTATTATACTGGTGTACATGAAAGCAGATCTACATTTTTATGATTCATTACATGCCTTCAAGAGCTTTAGTAGTGACACAGCTATGTGTGTGCTACGCCACATACACGGCACACACTCACACATGCGCTCTGGATAACAGGGTCTCACTGCTACCAGATGTTAATTCAAAATGCTAAATTCATACTTTTACTCAAATGGGGCAGGGAAATATATGGGCCTATGGATATGTGGGCTGAGAGGTATGTTAAAACAAATTATCTCAAATGTCTTTAATATGTGTCCTTCTGGCATAAATATGCTGTAATATCAAACTCTCTCTCTGTTGACAGTGTGCCTGCATTTTAGTTCCCAAGGTCACATGAGCCTGTCCTTTGCCAGCTTCTAGCTTGTCGACAGTTTGAAGAAACAAAACAAAACAAAACACCAACCCCAAAAATCAACAACCAAACAAACACCAAACAGCTAACAGCGCAAAACTGTTTTAGGTCACGCGGCACTAGCTCAGTCAGTTGGAATGCATTTGGCCATCTTTTCTCTTCCTCCTGTGGAATTCATTCCTCTGGGTACTGTAATGATGGATTTGCCCGTCAAAAGAGCAAATTTTCTTCTTCGCTGGGCAGACTGCAATTTCTGAGGCTTCTTGTCAGTAAACAAGGAGAAACCTTATTTAACCCCTTTATGTTGTGTTCTTTTCTGTGTAGGAAATACATGTCACACACACCTGTTTCTTAGAGGTTAAGGAAATATCACATAGTAGAACTGATTAAATGTAGTGCCAGTCCTGGTTGCATATGTAAAAATACAAACAGGTATAGAATGCAACATATGCACAAGTATTATATGAAACTAGGCATTTACAGGTTGGGGAAACAGATTTGCCAAAAGCAGAAATGCAACTAATTNAATTTTATAGTTTGCCTGATACATCCAAGAAATTTATTTTGTACTTTTCAAAGTAAATTAATATTAAAATAAATTAATATTTTCTGTATTGATAAAGCAAATCAGTTATTGCTATTTACTTAGAATGCAGTAGCACATAGGAATACCATTCATGGCTCAGGATCCTATTGAGATGAATGCCATAAAGACACAGAAAAAATAGATGGTCCCTGCTCCAAAAAGCTTGCATAGACTTTGATCCTACTCACTCTTACATGACTGGCAAAGTTTCCACTGTTTTCAGTGAATCAGAGTCCATGATCATCAAATTTCATAGTTTAAAGGCAATTCCCTTCCTCTGTGATTTCCCTTTTTTTATATTT